>JXTB01000717.1:74475-89005 GCA_002914805.1 Parasponia andersonii | reverse complement strand
TACTACCAGAGGTTTGGTTTGCATTTTCAGAAGAAAATAAAAGGAAAGCTGCTTCTTCTGCATTATTATTAAATGAACTCAACCTTTTTATTACAAGTTCACTTCTTGCGATTCAATCTCTTTAGTTGAGCTTGAAGCAAAGGACTTTGCAAAGTAGTTGAACTTAGTAGAGCTCAATAGTAGGTCGATTCTACAGCTTTGACATTGCATAATCCAAAGAATCCACAAGAAAATCTGCAGTAACAAACCAATACACTGTAAGTACATATTCCCCTTACCAATCAAATTAGCACAAAAATATTGGACAACTCTTTTCTTGCACTATATCCTGTTTTTTTTTTCAAGTCAAGTCATTCCAAAGAGGATTAAACCAAAACATTTTAAATCATTTATGGTATGTTTACTAATCCGTAATAGAAAACAGAGAGAATGAGGAAGGAGAAAGAAACATATGAAAGGGAATCCTACCCTTTTTCACTCACAGTTTCTTATTCCTCTTCATTCCCTTTCCACTCATTCACTTTATGATTCATTTGATTACCGTAAGCGTGACTTAAAGTGTCCTTTCACAGGTATCCTGAATCTTTTTTCAGTGACCCCTTTTCCTTAGAAAGAGGGCTTGGTTTGCAATAAAGTGTTACACTGTGTAAGCGGCAAGAAGAATACCTGCATCATCTTTGGTAAAACACATTGGTGGCTTGATTCTGAAAACATTTCCATGTAGTCCGCCTTTTCCAAGAAGAATTCCAAGCTCTTCAATTAGGAAACAAATTAGTAAGTAAGTACGACATTTGGAGGAATAAAAATGCAAATAAAATGTTTTAGCTTTTTGATTCAACATTTGTTCTAAGGAGAAATTCAATTTGGTACCTCTGAGTTTCTCGAACAAAACTGAAGCCTCTTCCTTGGCGGGTGTCTTCTCTTTTCTGTCAGTTACAAGTTCCACCCCAACCATTAAGCCCCTACCCCTTACATCTCCAATGACTGAAAGAAGAACAAGGAAGTAAAAATTACATACGTATAAGAAGCCCTGAATAAGCACACTGCCGTAAATTCAAGTCAATGCCAGACATAAGAAAAATGAAGAGAAAAAATTCTCATGTTCCTCTTTATCTTCCTGGATGATAACTACACGGTTATTCTAAAAAAAGACTAAATATTGTTTTAAATGGAAAACGTAATGCCTTTGTGCAACTTTCATCAGCAGCAGCACAGAAACGAATCTCTTTATTGATGAAAAAAATCAGGAGGAGTGCTCAAGGTTTGACAGTAGATACTGTATGAATGGAATCTATGGAAGTATCTACTGTCTTCCTCAATGCCTGAACATAGAACAAATACTGTTTAAGGAACAGTATGATGGAAAATTTCATAGTAAAGCTTCTGATTAACTGGATAAGGGTCAGCCACTCAAACAACATGGCGAACCCTATTTCTAATCTGGACAATGGTCTCAAAATACTAGAAAAGTACCAATTGCTTACACTCAAAACCTAGAACTTGGCTTATTTGCCAATCAGTTTGGGGAATATAGAAGATTCAAAAAGTACACAAAAAATTTCCTAAACTACATAATCTATTGAGACTATGAAGAAAACTTTAAGGATAATAAGTTTTAAGAGTCGATTATGTTTCGAATTAAACAAATAATAATAAGAGGTTCGAGTGTGGTTACTTTCATGTCCTTGCTGAAGAGCTCTCAAACGCTCAAGCAAGTGAGAACCAACATCATTACAATGAGCTTGACGCTTCTCCTTATCAAGAACTCTGAGCACTTCAAGCCCCCCTGCAGAACAAACAGGGTTCCCACCGAAAGTGTTGAATTGAATTTTCTGTGCTAGTACGCTTGCTATCTCCGGTGTTGTCACCACAGCTCCAAGTGGTAAACCATTTCCTATACCCTGAACAAGAATTGGGCATGTAAAGGAATTGGCCACAAAAAACTCAAGAAATTTTAAAATGCTTCACCAAAATCGTAGCTACTTCTAAAGTAAAACCTGTAATAAGAAACAATGAACCTTGATTATGAACTGATGTGATGCTATAATACATGATTTATATGCCAAACTTTCAGGAATAAAAATAACACACCACAATGATAATTTTAAATACCTTGGCCATGGTAACTATATCAGGAATGACACCTTGCGTCTCAAAACCCCAATAATGGCTTCCTGTACGGCCAAATCCAGTTTGTACTTCATCAGCGATGCAGACACCACCAGCCTTGCGAACAATGTCATACACCAATTTCAAATATCCAGGGGCCAATTCAACTGTACCTCCAACTCCCTAAAGAAAAAAAATAGAGTGAATAAAAGATAGTTTAGGCGTACGACTGACTTAGAATGAACACAGGAATCAATTGTAGACCCCATCAGAGAACGTCACTACCAACCTGAATAGTTTCAGCTATAAATCCAGCAATATTTCCTGAACTGCCATAATCTATGTGATCTTGAACATCTTTTGCATAAAGTTTAGCATCATAGCCAAAAACTCCTCGATATGGATCTGGATTTACAACGTGATGAATCTCACCCTGCATATTGTCAAAGTAGTTTTGTGCAGATAAATCTGAATAGTAGGCAAGTCTAGCCCACATGATTAATTTAAATATGGCTATTTCGATAAGACAATGAATCAAGATCAGGGAGAGGGTGAATTGCTGCATAATAATTATATGTTCATGTTTTCCTATGTCACAAGTAGATTATTATAAATCTGCAAAGTGATTCTACTATGTATATGTCTTGTAACTATTCTAAAATATCAGAATACAAGAATGGAGAGAAAAACTAATAAAAAAGGGTAATCATCAACATGGTGAGGATCTGATTTAAAAGAGTTTCAACTTTCAAGGAAGGAGTAGCCTTTCTCAAAAGAAAGCTTTTGTCGCCTACTGTAAGTTAAGCGAAAAGGTTAGATGTTACATAAGCATATAAGAGGTGACATTCATGAAGATGCTACAAATTTTCACAAGTAACTAAAACCCATTTTCTTAAAATTAAAAAAGCATTCAACTTTCTATTGCACGTCTCAATAGTAGTTTGTAAAAGTGGTACCAATTCATTCAACAAACATCCAGCTAAAATTTAATCAGAAGGTTATTTAAGGGAGAAGTTAGAAAAATTGTCAAAATTGTCCAAAATCACTTCTAATTTCTTAAAACTGAAAATATTCCAGTTTCTAGCACATGTCTCAAGTGTTGTTGGTAAAAGTGGTAGCTATTTATTCATCAAATATCCAGTTAAAATTTGATTAAACAGGTTACTCATGGGAGAAGTTAGACAAGGAGACCAGACTCACTTTCTAACGCACACCTTAGAACTCAACTTGTAACAAGTTTTCTGAAAAACTAATACTCTATGACTGGAATATATTCAGGAAGTAATATGATTAAAGCTAGCATTGTCTGAAGATATATTAGGGTATAAAACCTCTGGAATTGGGTACTTCCATGTTCTCAGGGCAGTCAATCCAATTGTACTAGAACTCCCTCCATGATAAGCATTTCTCAGTGAAATCATCCCAAGATTACCAGAGTAGAGTCGGGCCATCAGCATTGCTAATTCATTTGCCTCTGACCCAGAATTCACAAAATACACGACCTGCATTAAAAATGTTCTTAATTATTTAGTATGTAAATAAATTCTGATGAACAAACTAAAGAAAATGGATGCATCTTAGTTACATTATTGAACATCATACAAGACACTGAAACTGGGTAAGGTAAAAAGCTCAAATATGTCCCTATCTTACTGAGAAAAATTGAAAATATAACACCTTCTAGCTTAAAGTAAAATCATATTTGATCTTAAATTTTGTGCTAAGATGTAGATTTGAAATAAGGTCAAAAGAGAAAAATAACCTTTAGGTTTCCAGGCATTTTTGACGCTAATGCCTCCGCAAAATCAGCTATAGCATGGTGCAAGTATATGGTCGTCGCATGCTGAAGAAGCTTGCTTTGTTCAGTGATAGCATTTAAAACATCAGGATGGCAATGTCCACAAGATACAGTAACTATCCCAGCAAATGCATCAAGATACCGCTTTCCATTCTCATCAAACAAGTATTGCATCTTCCCCTCAACAATATTGAGCTGTTATGTAAACATACATCAACGAAAATTAGTGGCAAAAATCAATTCCCCCTGTTAATAATCAGTATATTTCAGAAACTTCTTGAGAAAGGTGGGCTTCAAGAAGTACTAGTGGCAATGATTAGAGGGTTATAATTATCATTGGAGACCAATTAGTCTATGTTGATCCACGCACAGTAACCTAAGATTAAAACGCCAATAATCACTACCCAGAACTAAATAAGCTTGGATATTATCCGCCAAAAATATCAACATATATTCCATTACTGTTGAACTTAATCATTTTAACCCAAGAAAAGGTTCTATGATTCCACTGAGTTTCTCCAGTCCTATAAATTAAAATGAATCCCATTATACACCCAAAAAAAAAGGAGGAAAAGGAAAACCTCTAAAGAATTTGATACTTCAAATTTGTGTCAGCCAAGATCGTTATAAATTCATTAAACCAAGAATCAGTCATCGTAGATCTTATATACCAATTCAACAGTAAAATTTAAAAATAAAAATAAAAAATAAAAAATAAAAAATAAAAAACCAAAATTTCAAAAAGAGAAAAGAAATGGTGTGAAAAATCCTTTGCATGTCTTTTGCTGGTGTACCCGTTTTCCATTTGGACCGAATGCAAGTTTTTTTTTCAGGAAAGGAATATAACAAAAACAAAAACGCCATTGTTATATATATACATACATATTTAAACACTTATATACCAAAAAAAAAAAAATGAATAAATAAATAAATAAAAACTTACGGGCTTTTGGTAATAGTGAAAAAGAGAAGGACCCAGAAACGTCTTTCGCTTTTGTAAAACTTGGTCCGCAAGAGGACCATTGTACGTTCTTGGCTGGTACTCAAAAGGAGGCAACAGAGGTGGAGCTTCATATGAAGAAGAAGAAGAAGAAGAAAGCCCAGAGAAAGAAAGCTTTTGAAAATGGCGGTGGACCCACCTGGGGTGAGCTTCTCCGAGGGCTTTCTTCAGGAGCTGCCTCTGTAACGCCATGGCTGAGCAGAGTTGATCAGATTCTGGGTGGGACGATCCAGTGGAACCTCAAGGGTGTGTGTGTGTAATTTAAGGAGAGATTGGTGGTGGGTGGGGCCCGTTTACGGTATGTTCATGCTGACTCTGACGTGGCTGTCCATTTATTTAAGCCAAAACCAAAGAAATGTTTGTTTGTTTTTCCTTTTTTTTTTTTTAAGTGAATTCTGCGCATTAAGCACATTGGTGATTGGTATTATCTATATTTTATACATTAAGATAAACAGTGTCTTAAATCTTGTAAAATAAAAAATTTGAATAAAAAAATCGATGAATTAATTGTTTCAGTATTAATCTATGATACTGTTTAACCTTTAAAAAAAAATCTAAGAAATGCTGTTTTAACTTGAATAATGCTGTTTTTAATTAGGGGAACTATTTTTCTGTCATTCAATTTGCCGCATAGCCTATAATATATGTAGTATAAGTATTATACTTTCGTTGTAACATAATTTATATGTTAATATTATAATTTAGCATAGAGTATCCAAATTATATTCCAATACAAGGTCATTTTTTGGCGCCAAATTTGTGATTCATCATACTTGGCAATATTTGATTAACTTTGGCATCTTTCAGAAATTTTTTATATTAGAAACTGTTATAAAATAAAGCAAATATATTATTGAAAGGCATAAACTTAAAACAAAAAACAAAAAAAAATAAAATAAAATAAAAAAAGAAAAGAAAAAAAGAAAGAAAGAAATACGATCATAGTTTGAGAAATGGAGAGAATAATTTTTCTACGTACAAGAGCTATGAATAGGAGTAAAATACAACCAATAAAGCAAAGTAAATTATATCACACGACCTGGGGATCAATTAATCGGTTATTATTCCAACGGAAAGAAAAAATTTAATGGATGATTCAGGAATTGTTAGATTTTATCAATAAATCAAATGAAGAGCCTGATTTTAAATGGATTTCTAGTACTTTTGCATACAAAACACACGAAAAAAAAAAAAATACATGTGTACGGTAGGTCCTTTTTTTTCAAATCCTGCGTAGCATTTTTTTAAGAAAAATTTCATATTTTAAATGATTTTAGAAAAATATCATTTTTCAAAATAGTGACTGGTAATTAATTTTTGAATATTGATAACTAATAACTAAATATATTTAAAATAATTTTTTTTCAAAAAAAAAAAAGAGTAATAGAAATAGGAAACAGAATAAAAGTGCAAAAAAAAAGGAAACAAAAAGAACAAAAAAGAAAAGAATATGTTATAACTAGTAATCGGTAACTAGTAACCGGTAACTAGTTTTAAATACTGATTACCATTAATTATTTTATAAAATAGTATTTTTCGAAACATAATTTTTAAAAATGATATTTTTCTAAAAAATATGATACTAAAATTGAAAGAAAAATTGACCACTGTATTTTTCAAAATCTTTTCCAATCACTTTCACATGAATAAGAATATTATACTTTCCCTGCTCATTGTTTCTAATACACCACCCCCACTCTCCCCCAATTCCCTTACGGTTTAGTTTATGTGGCCGACTTATTAGTTATTGAATTGGACTAAAACATAAAATAACATGTCAATTATAGCATTTTTTAACTATATTTATTTTTTAAAAAATTGGGTTTATGGTAAAGATGGTCCCTGAAGTGGAGTTTGTGGCAATTTAGTACTTAAAACTTTGATTGTGACATATGATTTAAATCAATTTGATCACTGAGTTATCTAAATTGGAGTATGTTATTAAATTTCTGATAAAAATCACATACGAGGATCATATTGTAGCATCTGAATAAATATTTAATGAAAAATAAATTGAAGAAAATATTTAGAGAGAATGAAAGATATACTATTTATATTTTTTAAAGTTCTTGGAACTGCAAATTTGGAAAAAAATTTTCTATAATTGTTCATTTTTATACTTAAAAATTCCAAATCACTTTTTAAATACATTTCAGATGTCATCACTTACTCCTCATATGTATTTTTTGTCAAAAATTTAACAGTGAATTGCAATATAGATAATTTAAGGACTAAATTACTATAAATTAAATAATTCAAGGAGTTTTAATTGCTACAATTAAAATTTTGAGAACTTAATTATTATAAGATTAAATAGTTCAACGACCACTTATGGCATTAACCCTAAAAAATTAGTGTGACCATTTATGCGAGATACTCTTAATGGCAGAAAACTATATTGTGTAATGCTCGACAAATTCTTATGCGGGATAAACATCAACATATACATGCCATGTTGTAACTGACGTAAGTTGCAGAGAAATTAGATAAATTTTTGTGCACATCAGATTGATTTGGAGTTTTATATGCTAACTTAAACCTGGTTCCTTTCACACCACCAAAATATTAAAAAATATATATATAAAAAATAAAACTACTTTGGAGAATGGTGTGTTGTGGGGCAACTAAAAGATTTGGACACCTAAAGATAACGACGTTTATTAAAAAAAGGAACAACCATATTATTGTATTGCGTAAGAAGTAATTTAAAATAGTCCACGCACATGCGTATATAATATGGTACTTGAGCAACCGGGAGAATATATCCCTTTTTCCTGTATTTGATATTAGATCCGACTGTCTGATTGATCAGTTTAGGTAAAACAAACGACAGGTCGTTTTAATTGATTACCTTTGTCAAAAGTTCCTAGACCCAACTACGCCCATTATCAGATAGGTAAAGTGGGCTGTATCGGGTTGGATCAACCTATATTTGATAAGCATATATGAATTTTATACTGTGTTTAGATCTGATTTGTCTAAAATATGAGTTGAGCCGGCTCATTCCATATTCTTATTAGGGGGTCTGGCACGGCTCACAGGTCTAGTTTATATTTTATGTGGTGCTTAAGTGGATTTTGTCTATGTGAGCCGAATATGTGACACAATATGAGCTTAATTTCGTTATTATTCTATGTTTTAAAATATCAAATATGGGCCTAAAACTCATTCATATTCTTTTAAATTTTGAATAAATTAAAAATAAACAAAAATTAGTAAATAAATAATATCAAAAGCATATAAATGAAAATATTTAACTAAGATTTTTTAAAATTTTAATTAAAAGATATATTTAAAATTATATATAGAAAGATTAAATATGGGCTTAATGTGGGCTGTACTTGTGAATCTATGACTAAGACTCAACCCGATCCTTACTATATGTAACACACTGGTCTAGGCTCACACAATATGGGCTTAGGTTGGACTAGTATTATATTTTTTCTTTAGAATATGGGCCGACTCACAAAGCCTGACCCACGTTGACATCTCTACATACTGTCATATAGTTGTCAAAAAGCATAAGTCAGAAAATACAAAAACACAATATGTGTACCTGACACATGTTTGTAACTCCAAATACCTGAGTTTGTTATAATACCCTGTGATATTCCAACCATCCATGAATTAGTTATTCATATATTCAAATGAATAATGAAAATCTGAATCCGTATTTCTTTAAATTTTCATGAAAAACGAAAGAATTACTGTGAATCAATTCTAAGTCATTGTATGTTGTACATTTTTGCTGGGTAAACTGGCAACTATGTTCATGAACCAATGGTTATAATTAGTTCATGTTGTTGAGTAAATCTTTAGCATTAAAACATAAGAGGCAGAATATTGAGAGAAAAGAAAAAAAAAATTACACATATATATAAGGATTTTTTTTCCCCTTTTATATGTCATTTTAATTAGTGGAGTATTCTAATATTATATCCTCAATCTACTAGATAATCTTATCACTTGCCATGCACTTGAGACACTCTCATGACTCGAGAGGTTGAAGTAGAGGGTTTGTTAATTTGTTCACTCTGGAAAGCCCATCCTTGCACGCAACAAAATAGGGGTTTGTTAATTAGTTCACATTTGGCTAGAGGGTTTACTTGTTACATTATGCAATTATGTACACGATTTTTCAAGCTTCAAAATCAAGGAAACCTCTTTGATAAACAAGGATTGAATGGGAAGAAATTAAGCGGAGGCCACCTCAAGCTAAAGATATATACATGACCACCTAGCTAGCTAATTAATCACTTACCCTATAAGCTTTTCTTGTAGCTGCACCCTATCATTATAAGCATTTAAATTTTCCATACTTACGAAATCAACGTGCATAAATCTATATCCAGCTATGACCTATCTTTCTTTTATTTGAAAGATACATATATATAGTCTCACCTTAGCATAGGGACAGTAATATGACCTATAATTACGGCTATCCGTAGTTATCTAATCTGAACGAATAAGGGAATAATCGCTCAAGTGAGAAAATGATCGAAGCAGGAAATAATCGCACTGTTAATATACTGATACGGTGCAGAAATGGTATTAGTATAATTTGTATAGTACCTGTTCCGATATATATATTTATATAGAAAAATTATTATACATATAAATATCTATTTAATTTTATACTATCTATATTCTTATATCATTGCTAAAATAATGAATTTGGAGAGTTATATATACTTATATATTTAAATTTCAGATTTTAAAAATTATTAGTTTATTTTTATCTTTAATATTTTGTTGACTATGAAAAGGATTTAGTATTTTCATCTTAATTTTTTTAATATTTTATTATTATCAATGAGTAATGGGTAATCACAATTTTCTCCATTATCCATTGGTTAATACTCGCACTGTCTCTGCATCCAAAAGAATAATTAATGGGATGATTATGGTATTGTGATTAGCTTTCGAGAACGAGGATAATAATTGAAAAACCGTTCTTGATTTACCGTATTGTCATTCCTAACTTAGCCCTTATAATATAACAAAATTTAAAAATATTTTGGTTTTATTTTCAGTTTCAAAATACTCTCTGTTCCCTTTCAAAAAAATATATATACTCTTTCTGTTAGTATTTTCTGGATAAAAATTGAGACATGGCATGAGATTACTATTTTTTCCCCCAACACTTATACTTTTTATTTCGTAAGGCAAACTAAGATGAGCTACGCATATCGGAGACAAAAAGGAAATCTAATAACCAAATTTATTTTAGAAACACTAAATAATATATATATATATATATAGATAATGCTATGTGTACAATAATTTTTATAAATTTTTAATCCCAATTTCATTAATGTTTATATATATATATAAAAACAATTTCTCCACGTCTCTCCCTTCAGAGAGTGAGGTGCCTTTCCACGAGGGGAATGGTGATTCTCATCACTAAAGCAATTGCTGAGAGTTGAAGCGACCACAATAAATTTCTCTTTTAGTAAAATTTTATGAGAAATCAATCAAATCGTCAGAAAGCACAGCCCCTTCTGAAGCAGGGAGGGATGATGAAAAGAGAGATTATTTAATTCTAATGTGTATTTGAATTAATTTTGGTTTTAGAAAACTTTCATGAGATTTGTAGCTTGTATCACTTTACCTTTGAATTAAAAGGTAATAACACCAATGAAAAGGAAAACCTAAGACCATATATAACGTATAAGGTATATTGCTCTACGGTTTGAACTGCATAATATTTTCTCACAACATACCGAATTGCATAGAACATACCGTTTGATGATTTTATGATCGATTTTCAAGTGAAAAACTCATGGATTGGTGCTGTGCAGTTTGGTCAGCTTCTGTGGTTAGGTGTTTTTTTTTTTTTTGAGCACTCCTAGGAGAAACAACAGATGGAGTTTAGGAAACTTAACTATGGAATTACTTTTCCAATTCTTGCCTAACAATAATCTCGACAAGAAAAATGATGAAAACGAGTAGCATCTCTCACAATAATTTCTCTACCCACAAGCTTGGAGATAAATTTAATGGCGGAGTGGTAGTCATTTAAGACTCTGAGATTCTTCATGATCCTTAGATTGGTGTTCTCTAGGGTACTTATCAGTCCAAATACAATGGCTAGTTTCTCACTGTGATGTCTAAGAATCTGTTCTTTCACCTTTTTATCAAGGTCATTTAATACTGATTGTGTGTCTGGAACGAAGCCCAACATTTTTTTTTTTTTTTCCCATTAATCTCTTTCCAGATTTTCTCCATCATCTTGTAGAAAGCATCTTTCTGTGGGTGAATTCCATCTTCTATGCCAAATACATGGAACGTGTTCTGAATCTGAATCCGAATCCAACTAAAACCTTGTTCCTTCTTCACTCCCCTATCCTTCATTGACTTCTAACTCTTGCAGCATCCTCTCATTTTCCACGGGCTGAATATAAATTAGCCAAAGCTGAGTAAGCCCCGTTATTTTCAGGGTCAATAAGTTACAGTATCTCTGTTCCTGTATATCAGATTAAATACTTTCTTCGCAGCACTGATTGATCCACCTTTGGAATACATGGTGATTAGAGAATTGTTCACAGAAACAGACAATACCTCCTCGGATCTGCTTTCATTAATTTGATCCAGATATGCCATAGTTGAACTTAAAATGGCTGCAAAAGTATAACTGTTTGGTTTGGGGCCTTCTGTTATCATCAATCTGAAGAGCTCCAAAACATCGTTGTTTAAACCATTCCACACGTAACCCGCAATCAGTGCTGTCTAAGCAACCACATCTCGGTCCCTCAATGAGTCAAATATCTGTCTGGCTGGATTTATATCCCCAAGCTTAATGTATCCATTCAATAGGGCTGTGAAGCAATGATATTGAGACTTGAAATCCCACATTGCTCTAAAACCTTCTTTGCAATTTCAAGGGCACCACATTTGGCGTAACATTAACATCAAAGCATTTCCCACGGCCACAGAGGTTTCAAACTCATTCTTTTTTATTTGAGCACGGATTTTCTTCCTAAGTTCCCGACTTCTCAAGATTGGCGCAAGCCGACCAAAATGCTTGCCAAGGTGAACTTGTCAGGTTTCAAGGAAGAATCTTCGGCATATTTGGAAAGAAAGCAAGTGCTTCCAAATCAAATCTACGCTTCTTGTATCCTGCAACAATTACATTCCAAGAAACTATATCTCAGTTATTTTCTCAAAAAGAGAAAGAGCAAGGTCAAAACGACCAGATTGCATATGCAAAGGAATCATGGAATTTCAGCTTGAGATGTTTTCCAATCTCATCTGATCAAAAACAACCATTGCAGTTGCTTGATTCCCAGACTTTGCACATGTTCAGTAACGAATTCGCTACAGAAACATAATTACCGAGCCTATGTTTTAACAACAAATGAATATACCCTCCTACCAATATCCAAAGCTTCAATGGATGCACACGAGGCAAGAACATTAGTAACTATGAACTGGGTAATCAGAACCTAATCAAAAATCATATTTACAAACGTCCTGAAAGCTTTATCGAAACTACCCATTTGATTATAAGCCATAGTCATCGCAATCCAAGAAACCAAATCACGCTCGAGTATTTCATCAAAGATTCTGAAAGCCACATCAAATCTACCCTATTTGGCATACGCAGAGAGAATCGTAATCCGGGAGACTGTAGTCCTAACAGGCATTTCCTCGAACACCGGGTGTGCCTCGTTAAGAGACCCAATTTTGGCATAAAAAATGACGAGGTTATTTATCAAGAAGACACCCACATGAAGGCAGGCTAGCTTGGAGGTGATACGCATAAAAATCCGAAAGAAAGGTCGGAGAAGGCGAGCTTAGAGACCCCATTACGAACAGAGACTAGTCTAAAGCGACATCTTAGAATTAAATAAGTTGGTTCAAACAAATATTTGGATAAATTGATCCAAATTCATATATGATTGAGGTAGAAGAAATTTGGATGATGAAAGGAAAAAGCTATGGCGGGAGACTTGATTGAAAATCAAAGGCACTGGACTGGAGCCGGAGGTGGTGAACTGATAGAGCCGTTGGAAACAGTCCTAAGCCTGGGTGCAATGGACAGTGACGGGTTAGGTTAAGAAATTTAGGCCCAAATGAGTGACCAATACTCGCCATAAATGCCATATCAAACAATTCTTTTTCTCCGAAAAGTAGACAAACACCCATTTATTAAGTAACTTAACATTCTTACCCACTATTTTAATTCTAGAGTAATATAGTATTTTTATATATGTATATTTTTTTTAAAAAAATTGAATTTAACTATTGGCTTCCATTTATTATAAAGTAAAAAAAATATCTATTATTATTCAATCCTCCTATTAAGGATAATAAGTTTTCACATTATGATTCGAACGAGATTCATAGAGTTAACGATAGTATTTTTATATTATTCTTCCAAAAATACACCTGCTTTTTTATAAGAAGGACAAAACACAATGCCATTGCAATGGTTTTTCCCATGGAAAAAAAAAAGGAACCACCTTGTTGTAGATCGAAATCATTCCCATCTCTTTAACCCACTCGAAAGTATTTGGTAAGTTTTTTCGTTGTTATTTTCCTCCATTTGTCCACATTTATTGGATGCCAAACACTGGTTATTAATTTAATTTGTTATACAAACTCATAGTTCTTTTTATTTTTTATTTTTTTTTAGCTTGTGAAAATAGGCTTGTAATATGGACCTGTCCTGTGGTCCAATTTTTACTTGCATAAATAAGATTGACCATTGGTACGCATTCTGAGTTTGTGAAATAGGAATGAAATGTGGACCTATGGTCCAATAATGACATCCACAGATGAGATTGGCCAATGGCATACATTTGACCCTTTGAAAATACGATCGAGATTAAACATTGGCATGCATTTTATCATATGTAGACCTACGGACCGATTGTTACTGGCATAACTAAGATTCATGACCATTGGCATGCATGTACTTTGAGCATGTGAGAAAAGGAATGAAATGTGGACCTGTGGTTCGATATTGAAATGCATTAATGAGATTGGCCAGCAGTGGCATACATCTTGACCTTTCGAAAATAGGCTTATAATGTGGAAATGTGGTCCAGTTTTGTTTTCTTTGTTTTTAAATAAAAGAAAAGATTATAGGGTTAGACAATGGATCCTCCCTGAGACCTCTTATTCAAGGGAGCGAGCGTCTTACCGCT
This sequence comes from Parasponia andersonii, assembly GCA_002914805.1. NCBI lineage: Eukaryota > Viridiplantae > Streptophyta > Magnoliopsida > Rosales > Cannabaceae > Trema > Trema andersonii. The sequence goes on along the minus strand of JXTB01000717.1, from coordinate 74,943 downwards.
CTGCTTGTTAGCACGGTGGTGGATATCTGGTCTAGTGATTACTTGCATCATTGAGATTAACCATTGGTGTGCATTTGAGCTTGTGAAAGAGGCATGATATATTTCTATGGTCCGATTTTCAAATGCTTAAATAAGATTAGCCAGCGGCATATATTTGATAGTTTCAAAGTAGGCTTGCAATGCGGGTCTGTGGTCTGATTATTAACTATTTGCATAATTGAGATTGACCATTCACATGCATTTGAATTTGTGAAATAGGCTTGAAAATTGGACTTGTTGCTAGAAATGTTGACATGTGGTCTAATTTTGGCATTGCATTATTGAGATTTTCCATTGGTAGGTATTTGAGTTTGTGAAAATAGGCATGTAATGTGGATTATTGGTGCGGTTTTTACTGCATAATTAAGAATAATCATTAACATACATTTAAGCTTCTGAACATAAGAATGAAAAATGGACATGTGGTCT
>JXTB01000717.1:46262-73671 GCA_002914805.1 Parasponia andersonii | reverse complement strand
GGTCTACATTTGGACTGTCTTTGATGTTTCATCGGTGTTTCACGTAATGGATGTTTAAATTACAGACATGGAAAAAACTCCAATATTCATTCTCTTTAATGGGAGGTGGAATGCAAACAATAAAAATGTATTGATTTTCGAGTAAAGACTGTTATGGTGACATAATTGGGTCTAATAGAGAAGATCTACAAAGAGCTTGATTTGAATCCTATTATGACTTCATTAATTTGTAAGAAAAAGAAAGATCAAAGATATACAAGAATCGAGGTTCAGCATCAGGAAATAAATGAACTTTATGATGCTGAGTTATAATAACTCTACGAAATTTGGATTCCATGTTTAGCGAGAACTTTATTTTTAATTTGTACACATATGATAGATATTTGCAGAAATTCAGCAAAACAAATTTTACAATATTATTGTAAAATGACAAATGGCTAAATTCGGCTCAACATCAGAAATTTGTACTTTATTAACTTCTAGTTGCAATTACCATTCTCAGCAATAAAAATTGTGGAAAACAGTAATTTTACCGTACATGGTAGTTGAAAGAAGCAATTGTTTTCTCTCCATTTTTATTTTAAATACAAAGACACATTTGTTTTCAATTCCATAATACTAGCCAACAATGTCAAAAACCAGCAGGAAACCCACCCTTTCTGGGGTCACTCACTGCCACAAGCTTTCCAAGATGTATATTTCCCTCTGAAGTTTCTGCATCTTGAACTATAAACTGGCAAATAGTTCCACCACCAAGGCCCTGTAGAACATGGCCCTTCTTTTGAAGGGCTACCCTAATATCTTTTGGAACTTCAAAGTGGTCTCCAATCACAGTAGTCCAATTCTCATAGTTAACAACATTGGGTATCAGCTGAATAGGAAAACAAAAATGCATCAGATTATAGCACCTTTTAAAAGATGTTTTGGGTGTGAAAAATGCATTGAACAAACAATAGTATGTTTTAGATGAAAACCTGATGATAGATCCTTGGAGCCATGACAGAAGAAAAAGGATCCATTCTCCTGACAAAATGATTCAAAAGGATCTCACCAGTTGCTGTAAATATAAAGGCTCCACCACTTGCACCTACTACAGCTTTAAGTTGATTGTCCTGTAATTGCACAGGAAAACACAGTACAAAGTATACAAATGAGGATGACCAGCCATAACAAGCATTGAAGATTAACTTATCCTCACATTTCTTTTTTGGTCTAATGTAGAACTTACCTATATGAAACATTAAATGACAGGAAAATCTTCATCATGGCTTAATTAATTGAGTAATCTTAAATGGTATTTGTCCGCAATTATCAGAGAAAACTCCAAGGGGCATACCTTTAGGACTATAGTAGGTGACATGGATGATAAGGGCCTTTTGCCTGGCCTGATAAAGTTTGCTGGTGCTGGTGGTCGAACGCCTTTGGAAAGGTTCGCCGGCATGGAAAAATCATCCATTTCATTGTTTAAGACAATTCCTGTACTTGGTGATAGTATTTTTGAACCAAAATATGCATTCACTGTGGTAGTCATGGAGACTGCATTCTGTTGATGATCAATGATGGATAAATGACTAGTACCATGATCGTGGAGCTGATTCCACCTGTTGGAAACTAAAGATCTCAATTAAATGATACAAGCTTTATAAAGACTGAATTCTATGTTCAACAAAATATAAAAATGAAATAGCTAGCTTACCTGCCACCGTAATGGCCAGGATCAAAAGTTCTGTTGTCATTTATGTCTTTCCTTAGTTCTTCAGCAAACTTACGAGAAAGCATATCAGAAAGAACTTTAGACACATTAACAAAGTCCGGATCACCAAGGTTCATTCGCACAGCAAACGTATGTTTTAAAGCTTCAATTTGTCTATGGACCCCAAGAGAGCCAGAGATTCCAGAAGGAAATCCAAACTGGGAGAGAATGTTAAGCATCTGTTGACAGGAAAACAATGATGTAATTTGTCAGTTGAACTCTTGAAAACTTGGCGAGACAAAATAGTAACACAAGCAGAAGAGAAAGAATACCAGTATCATTGGAGGACCCCCAGAAGGAGGAGGCATGGCAAGCAATTTTAGCCCCATAATGTCTGCAGAGATAGGCTTCTTCACCTTAACTTGATAACTTTGTAAGTCTTTCATTGTCAAGATCCCTCCAGCCCTCCGAATATCTCTAACCAAATTGAATCCAATAGATCCATTATAGAAGGCATCTATGCCAAAATCTGCAATCTTTCTGAGTGTTCGAGCTAGTTTCTTGTTGCGGAAGATATCACCTGCCTTCAACAGACTCCCATTTGATGTCAAAACACTACGAAGTCCTTCGTCTTCAAAGATTGCTGATTCTGTTGCAATCATTTGCATTTGAAGATATGGTGACACCTTGATTCCCAAGCGAGCAAGGCGCTCAGCTGGCCCAACCAGCCTAGCCCACGGAAGCCTTCCATGTTGTTTCCAGGCTTTGTGAAGGCCTGCAAGCTCCCCTGGAACTGCTATTGAGAGACTGCCTTTAGCTTTCAGAGTCGCATTTCCAGCATACATGTTCTGATAACAAAGTCTTCTAAAATCAATATAGTCAACATAGAGTATTAGCAAAAACTTTTATCTCAAAGTATTCACACTAGAGTGAAAAGAGAAAAAAAAAAAAAAAAACAAACAAACTACTACAATTCTTTTCAGTTGCAAAACAAAATACTAATCCTATTAAATTTTGAGTGGAATCAATTAACATAAACATTCTAGCTCATTTTTCATTAAGTGGGGAAGACTGCTTTAAAGAAATATCCAGAAGGAAGCCTCAATCATTCTTATAATCAAATAGCTTTAATGAATAGGGCAATAAGTACATAGATGCATTGGTAATCAACTTCAGCAACCAGTACACTTATCAACTTACAATAAATTTAATATGCTAAAGAAAAATATAAAAGCTATGCAGTGTTCAAAAGAAACTTTTGGACAATGTGAAGCAAAGAAATACAACAAACACAAAAGGCAAAATAATTGGTGAACTTATATCATTATAAAGTCCCATTTGCAAACCAAGTAAAAGAGATGAACCGTGTAAAGGAAATTGAGAATGACCTCAGAAGCTAGAAAGGGGGCAGTTTCTCTCATATCATAGACTCGTGCCTTCCCACTGGCTAGCCTTATATTCATAAAAGCTCCTCCACCTATGCCACTGGATGCTGGACTCACCACCCCCAAGCAAAGGGCAGCAGCCACCGCCGCATCCACGGCATGGCCTCCTTCGCGAAGAACTCTGCTCCCAATTTGGGAACAATGGCCGTGATCTGTGGCAACAGCGCCATGACCTGCCACGATCACCTCTGGTCTGTATTTAGTTGTAGTAGTGCTCGTTGCATTAAGGCTTGTAGTTTCATGTAATAATGAAAAGAAGACAAGTATAAGAGCACACCAAAACACTTTTTCAGCTGCAAATAAAACGATATGTTACTATTGAGTTTCCAATAAGAAAAACCCAAAACACATGCTCTCATTATGAAAACAAAGGAGAAAGACAGAAAGTATCTAGCCTATAAAAACAAGATCAAATCAGAAAACAGAGAATAAAATTTAGCAGAGTAAATTGCTGAGGAAACCTTGGTTATTTTTCTCTTAGGCTGAAAAATTTGATCACTTACACGTTACCATCATCAAGTTCTGGCGGAAGTTTCTTAGGGTGATTTCTCTTAAGATTTTCTTTACTTAACCAAGAAAATACTAGCTTTCTTTCACTCAAAGGGGAGTGAAGTCACACGCAAAAAATAAGATTATAGAGCGCGGAAAAGGAACTTTTATATAGTTGTGCTTTACATATTTGAAAACGAGTTCCATCAGTCCCCTTTTCTGACCACAAATAGTGCAGATTGCTTTCCGAACAAGTTGAAGTCCAAGGCGAAATTTTGTTTTTATATATATATATATATTTGCCCGTATTTTTTTATTTTATTTTTAACCGTTACATTATCGTCTAAAGATAATCTAATATACGTATATTATTAGTACTCTTTTTTTTTTTTTTAATAAAAAAATATACATATTAAATTTTCATTAACTTATAAATAAATAAAAAAAAATACCCTATATATATATACATATAATATATTTTCAACTAGCCCATGAAGAAAAAGCTTAAAAATCAGATGAAAAAAAAATATAAAATAAGAAGACACAACACATAAATATTGAAGAGTTGAACATATAATAACCCCTTGATGGCATGTGTAACCTAGTCTATAAAAGAAGAAAAATGTTACTTAGTCCCATATATAGCCATCATGATTCATGAGTGTTTATTATTTAATTTTAGTTAAACATATGCTGAACGTTGTTGATGAGTACTTCACCTTTGTACCATTAAAAATATTGCACACCAGGGTGTGCACTAATGAAAATATTTAGTTTTAATTAACATGCTGAACATGGTTGATGAATACTTTAATACCCTTTGTACTATTAAAAACATTGCTCATCAAAATTAAAATCACATCACCATCAGGCTTTGCGCTAATGAAAATCCAACACTTGGCCATGGAATATGCTACTTTTAAAGCAGCAAAATCTGACATTTATTGATTAGTAGAGTCAAATCCAAGAAAAACCCTCCTATATTTCCATGTAATGAATGAAAGTAACACCTGAAAAATTGAACTTTATTTGCCGCTTATGGTGCATTAAAGAAAAACTTGAAAGAAGTTATGTGACTCACCACTGAAAAATGATTTTAAAAGACTCGTTCGAGGATCATTAGAAATTGCTTATTTGTTTGCATAGCTAAGTCTTATCGAATAGTGTTATGGGATCTGCGGTGCTAAGCACCATATACTAGAGAAAATTTTATGTTTCTATTAATGTGTGGTATTTAGCACTCTAAATATTCTTCATATTTTCGAGTCTCAACATTTGCCAATTTCTTTGTCAGATAAGCAACTTGTGTTGAATTTGTTATTCTAAAGACGCAGTGTAAAAAATTTAATGTTGATTGTTACGTCCACTAAACATTCATAATCATACTCAAAATCTCATTCTAACCTCAAAGCATATTGACTAAAACTGAAAACACAACAATAGGTTATCTAGATTATACGACTGGTTCTCTTGTCCAGCCACCGTTATAGTCCTTGTCCAGCTTGTCCAGCCATCGTTATAGTCCTCCAAGAGCTGCAAAAGTCGTTAAACAAAAGCAAAAGTATGATGAGCTCAAAATTCCCTTGATAATCTCTCTACACATTACCCAAAATTAACAATCACGTGCGTCTATATTCCTAAGAAGCTACTCCTTTTGGTCGTTGACCAAATTGATAGAGTGAGGACCATTGGGCCAAAGATTACAAGTAAGCAGTTAACGTTCTTGGCCCAATGGACTGACCAATGTGTACATAAAGGGTTTGAGCCCATGAATATTAAGCACGTTAAAATAACTATAGCACATCTCATCGTGACTTAAACATAATATTATTCAAATAGTTATTATTAGTATTTTTGACAATGAATTAGCTAATCCACGTAAAAAAATTCCAACATTTAAATTCCACGTGGCAGCCAGCCATTGGCTGGAAACAAACAATGATTAGCCGACGAAAAGTGCAAAAGGAATTTCCAAGTTTAGGACCAGAGCTAAGGCCAAAAGTTTTTGCTTTTCTTTATTGTCTTTCCATTTCACCAAAGTAAGAATCTGTTGACGACCCTTCTTATATTCAAACTTTGTATCTTTACATGGGGTCGGAATAATATATCACTGAGTTGTCCTTTTTTGTCTTTTTGCTATGAATACGTTGACTAATATATGTTCTGTTTCATTTAGGTTTCAATTTTGAGAACATTATATTTAAAATTATATATATATATATGGTTGTGAATGTAATAAGTATTTTTTTTCTTTACTTAGGGTTGGTATTTTTTTTTTAACAGTTAAATCACTGTTTAATAGTGGTCCAATGACTATAATGAAATGTATAAAAAAACGTGTATCATTAATGTTTTTTTTTTCTTATTTTTTACAATAAAAAAATGTACCTCCTAAATTTTCATTGGCCAAATTGATATATAAGTAAAAAAAAAATACCTTAGTGCCTTTTATTTATATATATATATATATATATATATATTTTCATGATATGGTCGAGGATAGTAACAAAACAAGTGGTAGTTGTCAAGTGGCCATCGCATATATACGAGTGTAGTAGAGTTTTCTTTTCCATATCTATAAAAATACTAATATAAACTATTAAATTCAATCTGATGATTACAGTTAAATAGAGTAAAATGTATTTCGACAAAACTTAAATGATATTATTTACTTTGTAATCATTTAACGTTAAGGTTGTTACTAATTTCTCTATGATAAGGAAATTAAGAAAAGGACTATTGTACTAGCTAGCAACATATAATGCAAAGAATATAAATTGGTGAGACTAGTGTACAAGTATATAAATGTGTAACTTCGGTGTCATAGTCGATTGTGTTGTCTATTTCTTCTAAATACAGACAAGTTTCATTATTTTTCTTTTCAAATGTTTAGCTATCTACCGTTGAATAAATCAACAATTGCAGCTCACCAACTAGTCGCAATAAGAACAGTGAAAAAAGACAGCCGCAACAAGAATAGTAAAAAAGGCAGCCGCAATAGGAATAGTAAAAAAGGCAGTCGCAATAGGAATAGTAAAAAAGGCAACCGTAATACTAATAGTAAAAAATGGTATTCACACCACCTTTCAAGTTCTATAAATACGGAGGACTTCATCACTTGTTTTGCATCCCATTCTAAATCTACTTCCTTTTTAAGAGAGAATTTAAGTCTAGAAATTCCTCTTAGTATCCTATTTATTTTCTCCTAAATTGTTTAAAGAGAGTGTTTTCTCCTATTTTAAGAGAGAGAGAGAGAGGTTTATTTGTTCTCTCCTTGTATTTAGAGAGAAGTGAGTTGTAATCTCTTTTTCATAGTGAAATTCTTCACAGCCTTATCCATGGACGTAGTCGAAATTAGGTGAACCACGTTAATTCTTTTGTGTGCCCTATTTTTTTCATTTTATCCAAATTTTCTCAACTCGTATTTTAGTTGTGTGTTATCGCTTCCGCAAAGTCAATCTCCTAACAGTGGTGTCAGAACCATTGGTTGGAGTACTGTTCACAAATATGACTATTCATATATACGATATTATTTTCACATATACGGTACTATTCACATATACGATACTGTTCACATACAGTGAAACAGTGGTAACCGAATAAATCGTGGTGAACAAAAATGGCGGCAAAATTCGATATTGAGAAGTTTAATAGGAGAAATTTCTCTTTGTGGAAAATGAAGATAAAGACAATCTTAAGAAAAGATAATTGCCTAGCAGCAATTAGGGAAAGGCCCGCTGAGATTACTGATGATAAAAGGTGGGACGAGATGGATAGCGATGCTGTCGCTAACTTACATCTGGTGCTAACAGATGGAGTCCTGTCGAGCATTGAGGAGAAGAATTCAGTTAAGGAGATATGAGATATACTGACAAAGTTGTATCAGGCCAAGTCACTTCACAACAAAATTTTCTTAAAGAAAATGCTTTATACCCTTCGGATGGTGGAATTAACGAAAATGCTTTATACCCTTCGGATGGTGGAATTAACAACAGTGACCGACCACATCAATACCCTCAACACTCTATTCTCACAGTTCACAATAATGGAGTATAAAATAGAGGATAATGAATGTGCAAAAATCTTGCTTTAGAGTCTACCTGATTCATATGATCAACTCATCATAAATATGACCAGTAATACTACAACCCTAGTTTTTAACTATCTTACAGCTGTTGTTCTCGAAGAAGAAAATCGGCGTAAGAACAAGGAAGACAAATTAGCAAGTTCACAGCAAGTAGAGGCTTTGACAATGAGAGAGAAGTCAACGGAACGTGGCCCCAATGGGAGTCAGAGTCATGGTAGATCAAAGTCAAGAAGTAAGAAGAATATCAAGTATTATCACTGTGGTAAGAAAGGGCACGTCAAAAAGGAGTATTGGCAACTCAAGAAGAATGGAAATTCCAGAGGAAAAGACCCCGAGTCATCAAATGCTCAGGAGAATGTTGCAAATACTTCAGATGATGGAGAAATCTTGTATAGTGAAGCAGCAATAATTTCTAAGAACAGATGGCAGCTCACTGATGTTTGGTCAGTGGATTTGGGAGTAACATGGCATATGGCTTCTCATAGAGAATGGTTTCACACATATGAACCTGTCTCTGGAGGATCTGTATTCATGAGTAACGATTATGCCTTAGAGATTATTGGGATTGGTACTATCAAGATAAAGATATACGATGGCACTATTCGTACTATTCAAGAGGTGCGACATGTGAAGGACCTGAAGAAAAATCTATTATCTTTGGGACAATTAGATAACCTTGGTTGTAAAACTCGTATCGAGAATGGGATCATGAAGATTATAAAGGGCACGGTTGTAGTAATGAAGGCGGAGAAAATCATAATGAATCTATACATACTTAAAGGAGATATGCTGATGGAAGCGGAGGCATCAGTTGCTTCAACAAATTCCGGAGAAGAATCAATGATGATGTGGCATTGTAAGCTTGACCATATATCGGAACGAGGCTTGAAGATTCTCTCTGAACGGAGGTTGGTTCCTGGTCTCACAAAGGTATCTTTACCTTTTTGTGAGTATTGTGTCATAAGCAAACAACATAGATTAAAGTTTAGCACATCCAGTTCTAGAAGTAAAAAAGTTCTAGACTTGGTTCACTCTGATGTTTGGCAAGTACCAGTAATGTCCCTCGGAGGAGCTAGATACTCTGTATCTTTTATTGATGATCACTCCAGGAGATGTTGGGTGTATCCTATCAAGAGAAAGATAGATATGTTTTCAGTCTTCAAAATATTCAAAGCACAGATAGAGTTTGAATCTGGAAAAAAGATCAAGAGTTTAAGGACGGACAATGGAGGAGAATATACAAGCGATGAATTTGATAAGTTCTGTCAATAAGAAGGTATCAAGAGGCAGTTCACAGTGGCGTACACTCCTCAACAAATGGAGTGGCAGAACGGATGAATAGAACCTTGTTAGAAAGAACAAGAGCAATGTTGAAAGCTGCAGGTCTACCCAAGACATTCTGGGTAGAAGTAGTCAAAATCATATGTTATGTGATCAATCGATCTTTATCAACTACGATTGATCTGAAGATACCGATGGATATGTGGACTGGTAAGCCAGCTGATTATTCTCGCTTACATATGTTTGGATGTCCTGTGTACGTGATATATAACGCTCAAGAAATCACAAAACTGGATTCAAAGTCTAGAAGGTATGTACTCTTTGGATATGCTGATGGAGTCAAGAGATATTGCTTATAGGATCCCACTGCCCATAAGGTTGTCATCAGCAGAGATGTGATATTTGCAGAGAATAAACTGCAAAAGAAGGGAGACAATAGCATACTAGAAATTACTACAGTTCAGGTAGAAAAGAATACTGAAGATTTAGATTTTTTTGAAGTAACACCAGAGCACGAAGTAGAAGAACCAGTCGAGGAAGAGGCGTCTGAAATTCGTCGGTCAACTCGTGAGAAAAGAACACCGGCATGGCACTCGAATTATATCACTGAGAGCAATATTGCATACTATCTTCTAACAGAGGATGGAGAGCTAACAACTTTCCATGAGGCTACCAAAAGCTCGGATGTATCCCTATGGATGACAGTAATGCAAGAAGAGATTGAAGCCCTTCACAAGAATAAAACATGGGATCTTGTTTCGCTACCACAAAGAAGGAAGGCTATTGGAAATAAATGGGTCTACAAGATCAAGCGTGATAGCAATGATCAAGTGGAGCAGTATCGTGCGAGATTAGTGGTAAAAGGATACGCTCAGAAAAAAGGTATTGACTTCAATGAGATATTTTTACCTATAGTTCGACTGACAACAGTTAGAGTGGTTCTGGTGATATGTGCTACGTTTGACCTACATCTAGAACAACTAGATGTAAAAACTGCTTTTCTTCATAGAGAACTTAAAGAAGAGATTTATATACTCCAACCAAAAGGTTTTGCTGAAACGGGCAAGGAGAACTTGATTTGTAGATTGAACAAATCTCTATACAGTCTCAAATATGCGCCGAGGTGTTAGTATAAGAGATTTGATTCCTTCATCATAAGCCTTGGGTCTAACAAACTCAGTTCAAACTACTGCACATACTTCAGGAGGTTTGATGAACATAGTGACTTTATTATCTTATTGTTGTACGTGGATGATATATTGGTAGCGGGCCCCAACAAAGGCAGAATCCAAGAATTGAAGGCACAGTTAGCTAGAGAATTTGATATGAAGGACTTGAGACCAGCAAACAAGATTCTAGGGATGCAAATTCACTGAGACAAAGGTACAAGAAGATTCAGCTTTCTTAGAAAAATTATTTGAAGAAAATCTTACGGCTTTAATATGCAAGATTGTAAGTTGATTTCTACCCAACTTCCTGTTAACTTCAAGTTATCCTCCGGGATGTGTCCTAGCAATGAAGCAGAGAAGATGGATATGTCTCGAGTACTGTACGCATCAGCAGTGGAAAGCCTAATGTTCACTATGATATGTACAAGACCGGACATTGCACAAATAGTAGGAGCAGTTAGTCGATATATGGTGAATCCTGGTGGAGAGCATTGGAATACTGTGAAGAGAATTCTGAGATATATCAAAGAAACCTCAGATACTGCATTATGTTGCGGAGGATCAGAATTTACTGTCAAAGGATATGTTGATTCAGATTTTACGGGTGATCTTGACAAATGAAAATCTACTACAGGCTATGTGTTTACTCTTGCAGAAGGAGCTGTAAGCTGGGTTTCGAAACTATAAACTATTGTAGCTTTATCTACAACAAAAGTAGAATACATGACGGCTACACAAGCTTGTAAAGAGGCTATTTGGATTCAAAAATTATTAGAAGAACTCAGGCATAAACAAGAAAAGATTCTTCTATTTTGTAACAGTCAGAGTGCCCTGCACATTGCAAGGAATCCAGCCTTTCATTTTAGGGTAAAGCATATTGGTGTTCAATATTACTTTGTTCGAGAAGTAGTAGAAGATAGAAGTGTGGATATGAAGAAGATTCACACAAAGGAGAACCTAGCAGATACTTTAACCAAACCAATCAACACTAACAAGTTTCAATAGTGTAGATCCTTCTATGGCCTAGTAGAAATATAAGCAGCATGAAGAATTGACCATGAAAGAAAAGAGAGATTTATCAAGTGTGAAGACATAATTAAAATCAAGTCTTCAAGTGGGAAAATATTGAACAAATCAACAATTGCAGCTCACCAACCAGCCACAATAGGAACAATGAAAAAAGGTAGCCGCAATAAGAATAGTAAAAAGAGTAGCCGTAATAGCAATAGTGAAAAGAGCAGTCGTAATAACAATAGTAAAAGATGGTGTTCATACCACTTTTCAAGTTCTATAAATACGGAGAGCTTCATCATTTGTTTTGTATCCTATTCTAAATCCACTTCCTTTCTAAGAGAGAATTCAAGCCTAGGAATTCCTCTTAGTATCCCATTTGTTTTCTCCTAAATTGTTTAGAGAGTGTTTTCTCTTATTTCAAGAGAGAGAGAGGTTCATTTGTTCTCTCCTTGTATTTAGAGATAAGTGAGTTGTAATCTCCTTTTCATAATGAAATTCTTCACAGCCTTATCCGTGGACATAGCCTAAATTGGGTGAATCACATTAATTCTTTTGTGTGCCTTATTTTTTTTCATTTTATCCAAATCTTCTCAACTCGTATTTTAACTGTGTGTTATCGCTTCCGTAAAATCGATCTCCTAACATCTACTTCTTCTAAATACAAACAAGTTTCATTATTTTTATTTCCAAATGTTTAGCTGTTTCTTCTGTCATTTCAGATGCAGTTGCATAAATAACATCAAAACTTCCTTTTAATTAGTTGCTAATTTCTTGTTTTCTTCCTTGTCATACAATCTAGTAAACATCTCTACGAAAACCATACAAATAATGTTTAAATAAGTATTACTTGTATTGGAACAAAACTTTAGTTCGACACAAGAGCACAGTCCAAACTCCGAAGGCGGGCAAATAAAAGTTGCAACTTGAAAATTAATGTGTCATACAATTTTAAATATAGCTTAAAATATATTTGCGCTAATGAAATATACTACTGTGTGTTTTCTCCATATATTAACCTTCAATTGCAAATAGTAGGGACTATTGGAATAAATCCGTAGAGGATAGAATTCTGCTGAAATCTAATCTTCTACTACGGTTGCCTTGCACGTATCAGGTCTTTAGGATAGTGACGAATTAATGGTCTATTAATTGAGATGTTAGTGCTAATAAATCTGGTGTTTAATTCAGATCTGCAAATAATGACATGAAATGATAATTAAGCAAATAATAGCAAAGAACATAAGTGTTTAAAACCGACCATTAAGCAGCAAAGTCATCCATTCAGGCGATATAAATGTGATGCTACATATAAAGCCGTCTATATTTAGCCAAAACAAAAAATTATATATATAAAACCGTCCATTTAGGTAGTGTAAGTAGTTACGTAGGTAACAAGTGTAAATGGATGGATGAATAAGTACAAATGAATTAGAGGAATTTCAATAAGCATCTAGACAAAAGTGTTACGATGGCTATCTTTTGGAGAGTCCCATACAACTAGGACTTTATCTAGTTGTGGAACACGGCATTAGGATTAGTTTTGCTAAGTTGACTAAATATACTCATCTACGACTCTAGAAGAATGGGCTAGCCATATATGTGCTATTTGTTTTCTATAAATATGGCTCGTGGGGCGGCCGTAGAAAATCAGAGAGAAAAACGTGAGGGAAGCTAGAACGAGTAAGAGTAAGAGGGAGCAGCAATGTAAATAGTGAAAGATGTAAAGTATAATTAGGATTTTTGGGTTAGTGAAAACTGAGTGTATGTAATTATGGGCTCTCTCCGGGCTAGCTTTTGGGTGGACAGAAGCTGTAGGATTTAAATTGTTTAATTTTTTTTTTTAGTGAAAAGATTTGCTAGTTATTTCTGGTGGACGTAGACGTAGGTAATTTGGCTAAACCATGTTATATAGTTAACTTCTTTATTTTCCTTTGTATGTGGGCTTAGTTCTAAATTAACTATAGAATTTAGATCAAAACTTTGTTCTTGTACGCGTGGGTGTTACAACAGTTTGGGTAAAGTTGATGCAAGTAACTGACGATTAATTAAAAGGGTTAGACACAGCGGAACAATATTTAATAGCATCTAGAAGAATTGAAGTTTTTGCCTGCAACTAGTAAATGCTCGTCTAAACAGCATTGGCATTTTTCAAGGATAAGAGCCCAATTTATACATGACATTGGCCTATAAGTTGAGAGCCCATTTTATGGTAGCTACACGGGAGGAAATGAGACCCACTGCCCCTTTTTGAGATGGGTATATTAGACTTGCCCTCTTTTAATTTTTAATACTTTCAAACACCCCCTATTATTGGCATGCCTAGACTATTTTGCCCTCATGTCTCTATTATCCCTCTTTAGCCACCATGGATGCTTGGTACCTCCATCAACGACATCCATTAATGGTGGCTTTTTCATCTGCCATAACTGCAATTTTCGTCAATGGAAACTGCGAGCTATATCGTATGCTATATCCACCAGATTTGTTAATGGCGACAGCTGTCTCTTTGGTCACCAGCGACCATGAGGTCCAACACAAAGAATTGCGGCATAGTCTTGCTCACCATCTTTTGATGAGTTCTTAAAATAGTATAGGGAAAATTCTCGGCAAATAAACTTCATCACAAAAGCTACGATAGAAAATCAAATCCTTCTTTTTTTTTTTTTTTTGATAAACAATAATAAACGTAATCTACTGTTCTCATCTTTTTTAGTCAAATGCAAACCACTAATGTTATAATTATAAGTTCTAACAAAATATTGTTTTATTAATTTCTTTTTTCTAAAATATTAAAATATAAACCAATGATTTCCTCTTCTGTTGTGTTTGATTTAGTTTTTGTTAACGATTTCTAAATGTAAATGGTTTCAATTATTGTGTTCAGTTTAAATTTCGTGAAAAAATCTAAATTTAAACCAACTGTTTCATCTTATTGTTGCGTTGGATTTAATTTCTGTAAATATTTTCAAAACGTAAACCAATGGTTTCAACGTTCAATTATTCTTTCCTTCCAAAAATAAATAATAAAAAATAAAAAATAAAAACTAAAAACTTTCAATTATTCTAGGGCTTCGTACAAAATTCTAAGCCCAAATACCAAAAATTAAAAACGCTGAATTTATTTGAAAAATTCCCCGGATAATTTAGAAAATACTATTTTAAAAAAAAAACATAATTAGTGAAATAACACTTTTAATAAATATTTAGAAATTACCTTTTTGTCTTGAAAATTGAATTCTGAATTAATCGGTCAAGTTACCTAGTTATCTCAAATATCCTGAATTTATATGGTAAAGCTTTTTGAAAAAAAAAAAAAATTGATAGAATTCCATATTTTCAAGCTTTTAGAAAAATCTCAGAATTATTTCGAAAAATTCCACTTTTATAATATTTAGAAAATGATCAATTTTTACTAATTGATGACTTAATTAAGGTAATTAGACAATTTAAGATAAATGGACTACTAGTTAATGCCCAATATTCTTAGGGCTATTAAAAAAACCTAACAAATATAATTTTATGGGTAAATTATACATACCATTTTGAAAGTGACTTTTAGTACGGAAAAAATAAAAACATACTTGTTAAAACTTAAAAATAATAGTTTGTTCAATAAATGTCTTTCTCTAAAAGTGTTCTCCGAAAACGACTATTCTGCTAAAAGACCATATTTTCCGTGTTCTTTACTTAGAAATGTCCTAATGCCCTACTAGATAAAAGTCATGACTCTGGTGGTTGTGTGATAAATTTAGTGTCAATATTATTAAAAACAAAACTCATTTTCAATGTACATAATATTCATTTATTCGTGATGTTCCATTTGAATGTGATCGTTGAGAAATCTAGGACCTTATTTCAATAAGTTCATAATAAAAATAATATGCTTAATCAAACTGTTTTGATCGATATGAATCAGAAAATTATAATAAGATATACAAACATCAAAATTAATCTTTTAAGATTAAAAAGAAAAGTTTGACATGTAGCTGTTCGTCATCACGAAACATATATTACTTGAAAACTACAATTAAATATTCTTATAAATTCTACAACCTTCTATTAATATATAATACTTATTTTACATACACCAACATGTTAACTTTTTTATAATTTCTATTATTTGTTATTTAGTATAAGCGGAAAAAATAGAAATAGAAAAAGAGTGGTGATAAAGGGCGAAACAATTTTACTTTAGTAATTCTTCTTAGAAAAAAAAAAAGGAAAAAAAGGCATTTGTTACCATGAAAATTGTTCCAACAAATTCTATCATTATATGACAGTCTTAGTTACATTTAGAATTTCTGATTTTCTATGTTTACTAATCGAATTAAGATTGTTAAGAAAAGAAAAAAAAACTATACATAAATGAAAAAAAAAATTATACACAAATGATATTATATGGTTCCTATCTCTAAACTTTTTATTGCCTTCTTCGGTGTTATGTAGATGATAAATAATAGGATTAATCACGTAAAAACATCTTTATTTTTTTGTCTTTTTTGCAAAAAATAATACTTCATTTTTTGAATTTTTACAAATTAATATTCTCTTTTTTAAAATTCTACAAATTAATACCCTCGCGTTTATGATTTCCATAAATTAATACTTTTACTTTTGAATTCTACAAATGAATACCTTAATATGTATAATTTCTGTAAATTAATACCCTCATCGTTTGTTTTCTTTGTATATTTATACAACGAGTAAATTAAAAAATGCAAACAACTCTCATTAATTTTTTAGATACTAGTATATTATTAGAAATTATTTTATAACTACTTTTTTTTGGCTAATTGNTTGATGATGGCTATTACAATCTTTTTATCAATAAAATCAATTCATTGAGTGTTAAGACTATAAATTTATAAGAATTTCAAATGTCATAGTATCAATTTGCAAAAATTTTAATTATTAGGATATTAATTTACAGAATTTAAAAATGAGGAAACTATTTTGTAAAAATTCAAAAATTAGAGTATTATTTGGTAAAAATTTAAAAATAAAGATATTATTTTATAGATATTCAAAAATTAAAATCTTTGTGCAAGTACAAAACTATTTTAATGATATTATCTCTAGATAATATTACGGATAATACTGTTACTTTACATTCCATGTTTGTCTTCCTCTACTTTATTGAAATAATAAAGGTTATTTGTGAAATTCCACGAATACCCTACAAAGTGAGAAGATGACATTATTTATTGGAGTGAAAAGACCACCTTAAAATAACATTTTCTTTGTGTTAAAAATAAAACATTTTCTTTATATATTAATATCACCTCGTACCAGCCGGTACAACAAACCGGTTATAACAACTATCATTTTATTGCACATTATTTGTCTTACTCTTACCTAAGGCTATGTTTTGTAGGATGGAAAAAATTTGAGAGAAAAATGAAGAGTAACTAGAAAGTTGAGTTGTTTGATAGGAGGAAAAAGGGAATAGAAATGAAAAAGGGAGAAAAAAATAATAGGCTCTATATAAATATTTTTTACCAAAAAAAAATAAAGAGAAAAGAGGAATGAAAAATTATTTTATTAATGTGTGAAAGTAAATTTACTAAAATAACTTTATACATTAATTTTAAAATTTTAATAAAAATAGTAAAACAAACATTTTAAGATATATTAATTTTTTTTTCATTTAAGGTGCCAAACAACAACAGAGAAAAAGATAATTTCGTTTCCATCTTACACAATTTTTTTCTTCCCTCGTACCTCTTTTTCCCCTCTACCAAACATTACCTAAAAGAACTATAAGTATAGTTCCCTCAAAAGTTGCCTGATGGACTGCAGGAAAAGCTCATATTCAATAGTACTAGAGATTTACCAAGAAATGGTTCCTAAGCACAACAAAAGAGGAAGGGGGGGAAAAAATATTGTACTATGACAAATAGCCAATCCGGGTCCAAATCGGAAATTTGTTACTTATTCTTATTGCAATATTAACTTTGTCAGCCATAAAAACTGAGAAAAAGAGTGATTTTGCCACACGTAATAAATCAGAAAGGAACAACTGTTTTCAATTCCATAATGCTAGTCTCTTGTGTCAAAAACCAGCAGGAAAGCCACCCTTTCTGGGGTCACTCACTGCCACAAGCTTCCCAAGAAGTTTATTTTCCTTGGAAGTTTCTGCATCTTGAACAATGAACTGGCAAATGGCCCCACCACCAAGGCCCTGTAGGACATGGCCCTTCCTTTGAAGGGCTTCCCTGATATGTTTACGAACTTCAAAGTGGTCTCCAAACTCAGTTGTCCAATTCTCATAGAGAACAACATTGGGTATCAGCTGCTTAGAAAAACTATGTATCAGATTGTAAGTTTTAATGGAGTTTTTTGACTGTTAAAGTTTGAAAAAATAAAAATAAAAAAGCCTGGAGATTTGTAGATAATACAACTATACTAATAGTACTAGTCAATTCAAGTACTAATGAAGTCTTTATAGAATGAGATACAAGAACAAAAAATAATAAGGGTTAGTAATGAAAGCACTAATGCTATGAATAAGCATTACCACTACAGACATCCACATTAACTCTCAGATCTCATGTAAATGTTTTCAGAAAGAGTTAAAAAAGACTGAATTTAAGCAATAGTGTTTCTGTTAGATGTTCATAAGACTCTCTTTATACATTTTTTGGATGTAAACAATGCATCAAACGGAAGAAATTATTGACATGAATATAATAGTTATAAGGTACACACACACACACACACACATATATATATATATATATAGAGAGAGAGAGAGAGAGAGAGAGAGAGAGAGAGAGATTGTAGGATAGGTTTTGATGTAAACCTGATGGTAGATCCTTGGAGCCATGACAGAAGAGAGAGGATCCATTCTCCTTACAAAATGATTCAAAAGGACCTCAGCAGTTGCTGGAAAAATATATAATCCACCACTTGCACCTAATACAGCTTTAAGTTGATTATCCTGTAAAAACAAATAACGAAGAAGTGTAATATCACTGCACTGGAAAACATTGCCCGGAGAATACAAAAAATAAGGATGACTAAATATAAAAAGCATTGAAGATTAGTTTTCGCTTATTTAGGCATTAAATGACCGGAAAGTGATCTTAAATAAGATTCGTCTCAAATTATCAGAGGGAGCTCCAGGGAACATACCTTTAGGACTTTAGTAGGTGTCATGGATGATAAGGGCCTTTTTCCCGGCCTGATAAAATTCGCAGGTGCAGGTGGTCGAATGCGTTTAGAGACATTCGCTGGAATAGAGAAATCATCCATTTGATTGTTTAAGATTATTCCTGTACTTGGTGATAGCATTTTTGAACCAAAACATACATTTATGGTGGTGGTCATGGAGACTGCATTCTGTTGATGATCAATGATAGATATATGAGTAGTACCATGATCATGGAGCTGATTCCATCTGTTGGAAAACAAGCATCCCAATTGTATAATACAAGCCTTGAAAAGTCGAGAGTGAATTTTACATTCAACTGAACATAATAAATGAAAGAGCTTTACTTGCCACCATAATGGTTGGGGTCAAAAGTCCTGTTGTCGTCTATTTTCTTCCATAATTCTCTAGCAAACTCAGGAGAAAGCATATCAGAAAGAACTTTAGACACGTTAACAAAGTCCGGATAACCAAGGTTCATTCTCAGGGCAAATGTATGTTTTAGAGCTTCAATTTGTCTGTGAACCCCAAGAGGGCCAGAGATTCCAGAAGGAAATCCAAACTGGGAAAGAATGTTTAGCATCTGTTGACCGTGGCAACAATGGTGAGATTATTGATTAAACTTTCGAAAAATCGACCAGACAAAATAAATGTAGCATAACAGAAACATAAGAGAGATTTTTACAAGTATCATTGGAGGACCCCCTGAAGGAGGAGGCATGGCAAGCAATTTTAGCCCCATAATGTCTGCAGAGACAGGCTTCTGCAACTTTACTTTATAACTTTGCAAGTCTTTCATTGTCAAGATCCCTCCAGCCCTCCGAATATCTCGAACCAAATTGAATCCACTAGATCCATTGTAGAAGGCATCTATGCCAAAATCTGCAATCTTTCTGAGCGTTTGAGCTAGTTTCTTGTTACGGCAGATGTCATCTACCTTCAACAGACACCCATTTGATGTAAAAACATTACGAAGTCCTTCATCTTCGAAGATCCCTGATTCTGTTACACTCATCTGCATTTGGAGGTGCGGTGACACCTTGAATCCCAAGCGAGCAAGGCGCTCAGCTGGCCTGACGAGCCTTGCCCATGGAAGCCTTCCAGGCTTTATAAAGGCCTGCAAGCTCCCCTGGAACTGCTATTGAGAGACTGCCTTTAGCTTTCAGAGTAGCATTGCCAGCATACATGTTCTGACAACAGAGTCTTCCAATATCAGTCTAGTCAATCTATAGATTATTACCAAAAACTTTTTATCTCAAAGTATTAACATTAGAGTTACCCAAAAAAAAAATAACTTCAAAAATACTTCAGTTGCCAAAAAAGACATTAATTTTAAGAAATTTCCCAGTGGAATCACTTGCTAGCTCATGTCTAATTATGTGGGAAATAATGCGGTAGAGAAGATTCAGAAAGAAGTATTAATCATCCTTATAATCGAATAGCTATAATAAATGGGAAAATAAGTATATAGATGCATAGGTAATCAACTTCAGTAACCAGTATACTTATCAACTTACAGTAAATTTACCATGCTAAAGAGAAACATTCAACCTTTGCATTGTTCAGAAGAAACTTACGGAAAATGTAAAGAATTAGAACATACTTTTATGAAAGACTGATAATCGGTAGTCTTACATTACTATATAAAGTGAATTTAATTTGCAAACCAAGTAAAAGATAGAGGAGCAGCGTAAAGGAAATTCAATGACCTCAGAAGCTAGTAAGGGGGCAGTTTCTCTCATACTATATGTTTGTGCTTCCCCACTGGCCAGCCTTACATTCATTAAAGATCCTCCACCAATGCCACTGGATGCTGGACTCACCACCCCCAAGCAGAGGGCTGCAGCCACTGCTGCATCCACGGCATGGCCTCCTTCGCGAAGAACTTTGATCCCAATTCGGGAACAACTGCCGTGATCAGTGGCAACAGCGCCATTACTGGCCAAGGTCATCTCTCTTCTGTGTTTGGTGGAAGTAGTACTTGTTCCATCAAGGATTGTCGTTTGAAGTGATAGTGAAAACAAGAGAAGTATAAGAGCAGGCCAAAAAACTCTATTAGCTGCATGTACAGGATTTGTTAGTATTAAGTTTCCAACAAGAAAGTCAACCCCCAAAAAAAAACAATGCTCTCATTAAGAAGACAAACAAGGGAAGAACGTAGAAAATATGTAGCCAATTGAAAAAAAAAAAAAAAAAAAAAAAAAATTCAAACGAAGAACAAAAAACAGAGAAAAAAAAAAATCTAGCACAAAAGAAGAAGAAAATTGCTAAGGGAAACTTAGTTATATTTCATTTTAGCTGAAAAGTTAAATCACTTACACGTTACCATCATTAAGTTCTAGCAGAAGTTTCTTAGGGTGACTTCTCTGAACATTTTCTTTGGCTTGCTTTCTCTCAGAGGGGAGTGAACTCTCTCTCACTACGAAGCGCGTAAAAGGATATATTTTTTTTCTTTTACTATTTGTGCTTTAATAAATGTGGAAACGAGTCTGATCAGTCACCTTCGTGAAGACTTGAAACACTAAATAAATGTGCTTTCTTTACATTCTTTAACTTAAAAACGGAGAAAAACTAGCAAAGAAGGGAAGAAAGAACGAAAAAAAAAAAAAACACTTCGTTTGAACATCTTAAGCCCACGATCAAACCCACTTCTAGTAAAAAAAAAAAAACACTCAACCCAGTAATAAATTGAAAAAAAAAAAAAATTCATCTTAAGCCCATGATCAAACCCACTTCCACTAAAAGAAAAAAAATAAAAAATCAACCACGTTACTTTGCGTGGTTGATTTTTTATTTTTTATTTTACCATTTTGTTTCGTCCTGGTTTACCTATTTTATTTCTATTCTATAGTTGTTTATTTCAACCATTTTTATTTTTTTTATTTAAATAATTTATTGATTTATGAAAATTTATTTTAACAGCTCAATTTTTTTTTATTCAGATATCACATCAGTTATATTAATTATTAAAATAATTTTTTTTTCTTTTTAAAATTTTTTCTTTTTTTCAAATAACCTATTCTAACATTTCATATTCTAATTATAACTCACTCTATTTTATTTCACTTCAAATATTTCACATTTTAATTATAACTTATTTCATTATTTCCATTTAAATACACCTATTCAAACGAGTAAACCAAAAAAATTTGTCAAATAATAAGCGATAATCGAATCAGAATAATTACGGAATAATGAATCATGTGAGAGGCTTAAAATGGAAAGAATCAATTGGCAAACTTCCTACTTACCTTTTAACCTGAAAATCATTCCAAAAAAAAATCGTCAAAATAGACTATTACAAATATATCATTTAATCACAAATAATTCAGATGTAATTGACTAATCATGAGTTAGAATTAAACTAATTAAAATATTTTAAAAAAAATAAAATTTACCTAATAATCTTTACCTATTAAAAAATAATAAAATAATTCACGTATATTAAAAATCGAACTTAAGACCCAAACCCTACCCCACCCCAACTACACCGATTAGGCTAAGTCAATTAAGATATTAAACATAATGGCAGCAAACAAATGTCATATGCATTCTGGTGCGTAAAGGAAGAAAAGTGCAAGTTGACTCATAAGAAAAGTGCAAGTTGACTCATACATAAGCGATTATGACTCTTTATTAATTTTAATTAACAACTTCTAAACAAGATTAATGACTACCTTAATACCTTGTTACTATTAAAAATATTGCTCCTCAAATTCAAAATCACGTCAGACTTTTCACAAGTGAAAATCAAACATTAGAGTCTAGACCCCTGAGTAATATGTTACTTTTTAAGCAGCAAAATAGTACGGAGTAGAAGTACCCAAATCCAATTTAAAAAAAAAAAAACTCTCCACGATTTCCAAGCAGTAAATATTGAGAGTAACATTTGAAAAGGAGCTTAATTTGTTTGCCAGTTATTGCGCATTTAAATTTTTTTTAAAAATAGTTTAGGTAGGTATATGACGCCATTGTTTATTAAAAAAAAAGAAAAAAAGAAAAAAGGGTATAGTGTAACATAAAGTTATAAGATTCACTCTATCCTACTATCCCACTTAAGAAAGGAACTTCGAAGATTCACTTCAGGATCATGAAGAGAAACGGTTCCTTTGTCAGCATAACTCCAGTCTTGCCTTTTATTTCCTCAACCTTTTTCTGTCCGAGTAAGCAACTAGTGTGGAATCTGCTGATACCGAAGGTGTCGTGTAAAGTGCAAAGTGGTACATGTGGCAACCACCCATTGGCTGAAAATGAACTATGACTGGCTGATGAAAAGTAAAAGAGAATGGTTTCTAAGGCTAGGAAGGGGCCAAAAGCTTTTGCTTTTCTTTTTTGTGTCTTTCTATCTCAACCAAATAAGAAAGTGCATCACTAACTTAACTTCTTATCTTCCATTTCAAACCTTTTCGTGGCGTGGGATTAATATATCATTGAGTTCCCTTTCTTTTTATTTTCTTTGTTTTTTTCCTATGAGTTTACTTATCAATATGACTCTACTTATCAATATGACTCCATAAAGTATGTATGTTTCACGAGGAGTGCAAATTAAATTAACACTTTTCTCGCTACTTGACAAATAAATTACATGAAAATATATTCCGTTATATAATATTATAAAAGTAATAAAATCCATATGTCAATTGAGATAGGAAGTAGACAAGATCGTGGATTTTTTGCACTCCTCATTATTAAGCCTGATTACTCCATTGTTCATTACATCCCACAAGATCATAAGGTACCAAACTAATATATGAACTAACACTCATGTTTCACTGGGTTTCAATTTATTATATGTACAAAATAATATATGAAATTATGTTTGGTCATTTGGTTCGACTAGTGTACACGAATTTGTACTCAAACTTCATTGTCATCTAGTCATGACTCACGTTTCATTGGGTTTCAATATATTATATACACAAAAAAAATGTATGAAATTATGTTTGGTGATTTGGTTAGACTAGTGTACACGAATTTGTGCTCGAACTTCATTGTCATCCAGTCATGACTCAGGTCTGCCAATTTCGTCTATTGTGTTGTGTTATGTCTACTTAATGCAACCAAGTTTTTAATTTATTTTTTTTTATTTTCAAAGCAAATGTTTAATTGTTTACAGGATATCTTCCATCATTCCATATGTGATTGAGTAAATACAATCAAGATTCCTTATGTAGTAACTTTCTTTAGTTATTCTTTGTTTTTTCAATTTCTCGTCATATTATATCGCAATTAGTCATTTTACCTGGCTCAATAATTCGTATTAGCATATTGTATTTGTATCGTATCGATGTATATTATATATATATATATATAATATGTAAACTCTTAATCCGAACACAACTCATTTATTAAACCTATCAAAAATCATTAAAGAAAATTAGGTTTAGCTTAAACGAGTTCAGGTCATTTTCTGATATTCTCTTGTGACTTTCTCTTTTCTCTATTTATTACATTATTTTTTTCTTATCCATCTGTCTGAAAGTAATGAGACAGATAGAAGAGTGACAATGTGAGAAAGAAGTAATAAGATGAGAGGAATGAGACAAAGGAAAAAAGAAAGAGAAAATACCAAGAGAAATAGATGATGACAAAGAATAAGGAGAGAAAAAGTCAATATAGATTACAAATAGAAAAAATAAGGAGACACAATAAGAAGAGAAATTTTCTACAGATAATGAGGAGAAAAAAAGCAAAATACAAAATGAAGAGAGAAAAAATGAATAGAAAGAATGAAAAAGAAGAAAAGTAAATAGAGAAACAGTAGTGAAAAAGAAAGTAAATATATAGGTGAATGATGAGAGATAATATCAAGAGATAGGATGAGGGGGAGTAAATAGAGAGAGAGAAAGAGAGAGAGAGCATAAATACAAAATGAGGAGAGAAATAATGAATAGAAAGAATGAAAAAGAGGGAAAGTAAAGAGAGAAATAGTAGTGAAAGAGAAAGTAAATACATAGGTGAATGATGAGAGACAATATCAAGAGATAGAATAAGGAGGAGTAAATGGGGAGAGAGAGAGAGAGAGAGAGAGAGAGCATAAATACAAAATGAGGATAAAAATAATGAATAGAAAGAATGAAAAAGAGGAAAAGTAAAGAGAGAAATAGTAGTGAAAGAGAAAGGAAATACATAGGTAAATGATGAGAGACAATATCAAGAGATAGGATGAGGGGGAGTAAATGGAGAGAGAGAGAAAATTGGTAGAATTGTGCATATAAATGTCAAATGTGTCTTGTTGTTTTGGCATAACATATTTCAATTAAATACAAGGAAAATTAACAGGAGTAATCCTTTTTTTTAGCAACTTAATTTTTTTAGTCTCTTTTTTCAAAATTACTTTTATAGTACAAAATAATGATTTCTCAGTTTCTTTTGGAAAGAGAAAAAATAGTCATTCCAAAACTACCCTTCTGTCTAATTCCTAATAATCAATATTTTGTAACTAATAGTCACATTTTGTTTCTCATTATTACGAAGTTTGTAATTTTTCGAAGACATGGACAATGTCATAATTTTGTGATTGATGGTCACAGTTTATTTTACATCGTGATTAGAAGTACTCATAATTTGTGTGATTATATGTCATAATATTTATAATATTTTTCAGAGTATATTTTAAATTGTTATATTACTCATAATTTTGTTACAATTAGTTACAATTTATTTTACATTGTTACGAATAATTAAGAGAATTTATATTTAAATGTAATTAAGAGTCACACATTTTTTTATAGAGAGTAATAAAAGATAGTCGAAGGTTACTTGAGGGATATTTTAGATTTTTTATTGTAGGGAGAGTACTAAAAAAGTTATTTTGGACAAAAAAAAAAAAAGACTAAAAACGTCAAGTTGCCAAAAAAGAGACTACTCTCGTGAATTTCCCTACAAATGTATATTTGTTCCATGCTTGGTAGGTCCACTTTGTAATCGTGACATACCAAGCAGCCCAAAGTCCTATATCACTAATTTAACACAATCCATTAGCTGATGTTGTAAAATATTGTGTTGTGTCACGTCAATCGATATGCAATTAATTTGGGCTAATTTGGTCAATACATAGATTAGTAAAGTTAAGTTTGTGTTGCAATTATGAATTTTTTTCCCATACGTTATAGTGAACATTTTGCATTTAGTTTGAGCTTGGTGTAGGAGAAGAGAAAAGCAAGAAAAAGAAAAGTAAAAAAAAAAAAAGGAATTGAAAAGACTTTCAACTATAAAAAATAGTTTGAAATAATATATAAATCCATATGCATGGGTATAATGTGCTCAAATGTCGTGCCTAATATGCTAATATGTTGTGTCATATCCTATCAATGGGTTCCATTGTGTTTTTATACCTATCCTCGTGTTATATCATGCTTAACTTAGGAGCCCAACATGGCAACAGACCTTGACTTCTCTGCTTGTATTTGTTCACGTGTCTATAAATTTACACATACACATGTATATAAATTTATGAATGCCTTTCTTTTTTTTTTTTTTTTTTTTTAAAATAAAGGTACTATAAACCTGTTGATACCTCTTTTACAAAAATTTGCAAATTTTTTTCATGCATAATTTTCTAAGAATTTTTATAAACCAAAAATAAAAATAAGATTGGCAAGAAAAATTTCAAAATATTTCCAACTTTTTTATAAAATAAGAAAATTAGAATCTTAATTGGTCCATGTCATGAAAAATTTGCTCAATCATTATAGATGGGAAAATAACACTATTACCTTATATTTATGTCAAAATTGCAGCGACAATCCCTGTAGCAAAACTAATTATAGTGAAACCCTTTAGAACTATTGAGGAAAAGAGAGAGAAAAATCAATAAAGATCTCAACATTAAGCTTTGCTATTAATTTTTATTTAAGCAAGTAATGTCATTTTGAAGAAATAATCAGAAGTTTCTAAAAAATATATATTAATGGTCAAAGACTCAAAAGTAACATTTTAATTTAATTTAAAAGCAGATAGGCCCCTATTTTCAATTCGCAACTTTCTCTCATTCTATCCAAGTATATATACTTTTCAAAACTCATCACAAAAATAATAAGTTGGTTTAAAGAGTTATTAGGTTATATGATGATATGTCTTGTTTGTATGTTTGAAAGCTAATACGACTTATTTTACCAAGTTCATGCCAAACATTTAACCATGTCATATTAATATCATGAAAGCATATTCATGTTTATAATACGAAAACCGTTGTACTAAAAGTTGTATGAATGTAGATGATATCGCTTAACGAATTATTTTCTGGCCAGATGAAGCAAGTTCTATAAGCACACAAGTATCTCACCCAATTGTCCAAAAGATAGTTTTAAAATGAATTGTTTACTTGCATTGGAAAAAAAATGTAAAAAAAAAAAAAGGGAACAATGGGCTATTTTCAAGAACGTGGCATTGCATCAAACATTCACGTACATGCATTCCGGTTATCTAATTATTGAGCTCTAACTTATAATAGTTTTTGTAAACAGGTCTATGTTACACTACTATTACCGAAGGTTGAATGAGCATCCGCGTTGCCTATCACATGTGTCAAAGCTGTTTCATTAACTATTTATATGTCATTTTGTAAGTCATATGTTGCTTTACAGCCACGGACGATTAAGATTTACTTATTTTATGTTTTGAACTATGCACTGATTTTTGAATTAAAGTGACCCCCAATGTTTTTCATCCAAATTAATAGAAGTTGTTTTTTCATATCTCAACTTCGTATTACAAAACGAGTTAGCATAAAACGACTTTTTATTTCTGTATACTTCTGCTTATCCCTTTAATACATAGAAATAGTCTTTTAAAAAGCCAAATTCATATTTGAAGTTATTTTCCAATATTTTCAAGCAATGTATTTAAAAAAGAGAACACTTGTAGCAAGTAGCCCCTTCGAGCCATACTTAAGCGATAGGCCGCATCCGGGTGTGTGTATATATATATATATGGCACCAATATTTTTTTTTTTACCTATCCATAAGTATCAATTTGGCCAATGAAAATTTAGCATGTATATTTTTTTATTGTAAAAATAAGGGAGAGAAAGAGTATTAATGATGCACGTCTTTTTATGCACTTCATTATAACCATTGG
>JXTB01000717.1:31639-46213 GCA_002914805.1 Parasponia andersonii | reverse complement strand
AAAAAAAAATACCTACCTATAGGTAAAGAAAAAAAATACCTATTGAATTAGCAACCTATATATATATATATACCTTAATTTGACAATCAATAAAAGAATGGCTCTATTGACATCCATTTATCTTGTTCTTCGTACACTTTATTTTAATGAATCTTTTTATTATCAAAACAGCCTTAAACGAAATTACTTTTATGTATACATTATAGTATTCAAAAAATAAATTCTCCAAACTCTCTATTTCAAAATTAAGAAAAAAATCTTTAGACACCCATCTTAAACAAATCCATATAAAGTAATGAGTATTATTTTTGCCGTTTGTTAACTCATAAGCATTGAGTAGTTTAAAAAATGTCTAATCTGTACTACGAATATTGAACTCGTTTTAAAAATCTCAGTTGTGATTTACTCAGCTTTGATTTTTTTTTTTTTTTAAAAAAAAATTTGGTAGAAGGAAACTACTTTGAATTTTAAATTAAGCAAATAAGAAGGAAACATCAAATGTGTATTTGAAAAAGAGGAAGACTTGCATGAATTTAATTTGAAGGATAAGAAGATTAGGTAGAATCCAATAAATAGACGAATTTGTGGGAATCAGAGAGAGAAATAAAGATAGGGCATATGGATGAAATGAGAAAAAGACTTGGATTTTGGTTAAATAAAAATGGAGAGATGATCAAAATGTATTTGCATAAACTCTCTAGAAGAGAAATACAAATCCATTATTATGAATAATTTCTTTTTTTTTTTTGAATCAAGTAAAGCACTTCTATTTCTAATCATGAAAATCACTTCTATTTCTAATCATGAAAATCACTTCTTATTCTTCTTCTTAGGTTTCCTTCCTATATGGTTTTTTGGGTTCGTTTTTCCCTTTTGTGTTGATACAATACATGTATAATGATAAATAGATTTGGGTTTTACTGTACTTTGCTGGATAAAAATATCGTTTCTAACGATTTTGGGTTTCAATGAGAAACCTGCAATTCTAACCTTACGGACAATTCTGGATTAATTGAGAGGTATAATTAGTAATAGTTGAATTTTGAAATTTAAACTAGGGATGGATTAATGTAGCCACCCTAAATGAGAACGTGTTACTCATTAGTGGATTTACATTTCGTGTGGCTTAAAAGAAAAAAAATGATTGGCCTTTGAAATACACTGCCCGAGAAATTTACACCTAAGATCCTTTGTTTTTTTTATTATTTTATTTCAAAAATAAATGTTTATATATATATTTTATGTATAAAATAAAGATGATACACATTTACAAAATAAAAATTTTCTCTTTGGTTTACATATAATACCGTGTAAATTTATATCTAAGATATATATTCTAAACTTGTTACAGATTTTCAGGTATAATATATGTTATAAAATACATTTGATGTATAAGTATACGTTGTATACATTTTTTGAAAACGGGTATTGGTGAAATGAAGATGAGAAATGGTATATGTGAAAATATTCCTAAAAAAGAGGGTATTTATGTATATTTTTCACACCGCCCCAGTCATGCCCCATCCATCTAAGCAGCTTATCCAATAGTATTATTCGCGAATTTTAAAAAACAAAAATTCAAAAAATATTTCCCTCCCTCTTTCTAGTTCCTACACCGAAACCCAACCCCGCTCTCTCAGTCTTCCTTTTTTTTTTCCCCCGAATTCTCCGCCTCAACAAGATCCTATTTCAGCATTTGTTTTCAATTTCTCAGTCAACGTTCTGATCTTTTTTTTTTTTTTTTTCCAATTTCTTTGTGTGTTTTTCGTGTATTTCTGAGCCCAATTCGTCTAATTTAGTAGAGGGTATCAAGAAAATTTTCCAAATTTCCACTTAATTTGTCGTTGTTGATTCTCGACTACTCTTCTTGTTTTTTGGGTCACCGGTAAATTTCTTATATTTTCTCCTTCTATAATTATTACTGTTCTTGGCATCTATTTCAATTTTTTTCTTTTTAAAACAAAGCAATGCCTTCTCATTTTTATGCGACAATATCTTTTCCATGCTTTTAAAATTCTCATTTTTTTTTTTTAATTTCGAGTAATTTTGAGTTATGTTGACTGAACACATGTGGTATATGCTTAATTGTTTTATGAAAAACATTAAATTAAATGTATTCCGAAGCTAGAATTTTTCGTTCGGCAAAAGATCGACTTTATTACAGTTTCAATTTTTTACATAATTTATCTGTTGTTGCAGTAAATCAAGATTCTTGTAATTATTAGGCTATATGGGTAGGCGAAGGGTTAAGAAAACTACTGCAAAACAAGCCCCATCATCGGGCGATTTGAATGAAGTCCAAGTAAAAGAGAGTGAACAAGAGAAGCAAGGAGCTCAATTCACAGACCCAGATGGTAATATTTTGCTTGACAACTTCTTTGATTGTCTACATCTCAATTTACTCATCTCTTGGTGATTAATCCTATATTTGTTATCTGGGTTTCAGTTAGCACTTTGGTTAAGTTTACTTATTTGACACTAAGAGGTGGAGAGACTTATAAGCAACACAAAAATTTGTATCTGTTTTTCACTCATTGTTTATGTTGATTGCTAGGACGTATTTGTCATTATGCTCACAGCTAGATGGAATTATTTGCTCGACAACAGCTGAGAGTGTCTACTTCTCAATTTACTGATTGGATTATTCATTTGTTTGTTATATGGGTTTCTGTTTGTACTTGGAATTAAGGCATTGTACAATTTTTTTCTGTGTTAATTTGTGTCACATTTAGGAGGTGGAAGCTAATAAGCGACACAATGCTTTTATATGTTGTTTACGTATTATCTCATTGTTTATGTTGATGGCTGTGAAGTATTAGTCATAATGTTGCTGACTCTGAATTTTTCTGTTATAAACATTGAAAGTTGAAACTAATAATTTTTCTGTGAAACGATGGTATGAAAAGTGGGTTTAGCTGAGTTTTTGTGTAAGGTTATATTATGGGTGTTTGTATTCGTGATTTTTTCTTTGGTAATGGTGGGATCATCATATTGTTTTCCACGAGTTTGGACATTCAAATGAGCTTTTTTGTCCAAAATCCAGGTTTTATAAGCACGTCTGTTAATTGCTTGTACAAAAACAAAGCTAAATACATACACTTCAATGAATTTGGCTCCTGATAGTCTTAACAATCAACAAATTTACTTTCTAACATGACATGAATTTGCCAGATTTTTCTGTGTCTGTTGTTATTCTTACTGTCTTGTTCACTTTTATCAGTAGAGCGACAAACTGCCGCCATAAGAGCTATTCGTGATGTAGAGATTGAGCATCTGTTGACTGACTTGCGTTTGCTTCGCTCATATTTCAATAAGGAGCAGCTGCAGACCCCAGTATTGCAATATTTTGCAGCGAACTTTCCGAACTTGTCAGTGGTACGAAATGGAGAAAATAGGCAGGCTGAAGTACAATGGAAAACTGAAGCAGACAATGTATCTGAGGACAATAGAAGAGAGCTCCACGCTTCCCTTCTGCGCCGATTGTCCATGGCTTATTCTGATTATTCTGCTGCAATCCCATCTTTGGGTGGTTTTGACTTTTCTAGTAAAGCAGGTACTGGAAAATATAATTATGCGATACATAGAACTGAAATCAAATTCTTTGCACTTATCGTTTCTTATATGATTAATTGTTTGATGGCAGTGAAAACAAGCCTTTTTTCTACCAATGATCTGCAGATCAGAGACTTCGTATGTTCTCTGGAACTTATGCATTTCATGTACTTGGATATCATGTATTAAATGCATTTCACGTACTTTAATATCATTATGCACTGGACTCCTAAACTTTCTTGTTATAGGTTCTGGAGGAACCATCTGAAACACAGATGCTAGGAATGCAAGATGCTTTTCGTACGCCAGGGGTATGTTAACGTCAGAATCACATATTTTCTTTTCTTTTTTCTCGAAATTTTTTTTTGTCATAAACCACTTTATGTCATTTGAAAGGAGTAGAAGGGCCAAGTGAAATCCAAAGTGTGTCTAACTTGAAACTAAAGTCTAAAACTAGTGTTTCAGGGTGATGTGAAGTGCCAATAATTAGTGGTGACCCGTGATTCTGTAATGAAATCACCTAAATACCATATGGTAGAATTCTGCAGGACTCGGGAGGCAAAGCTGTATTCATATGCATTCTTGCAGTGTAATTTCTTTAATAATTGACGGTTATTTTATCTGTATAATGGAAAAAGTTATGTCGCAGTCTCACAATAGATTGACAGGAAAAGACTTCAATAGCATACATGACTATGGAGTGTGAATGAGCGATAAAAACAAATAATATGTAAAGCTTGCTAGATTTGAGTTGTCACAGCAAGTATCAGCTAGAAGTTTGCTTGGTCAATTTGTTGCTAGTGCCTGATCTTTTGTGCTTTCTGAGTTGTTCTGAACTTCTGATTTATACTTGAGCTGAAAGAGTATATGGCTGTTAGGTTGCTATACATACTTAAGTGACTTTATAAACTCCAAATGCTGCAGATGAGTGGCCAAAGGCTCTCTACTGGGATGACCCCAAAAACACTACGACTTCCAAAGCCCGGAGAAATGCTTTTATCTGTCCGTGGTTCACCACTTGGTGTTTACAAAGAAGACAACATGGAAGCTATACATGGTATGCATCTCTCTCAATGAGTCTCGCGATTCATTTTCTTCATGACATCAATCCCATATCACAAACATGTCTCCTTTTTATCTAGGAAGTGGATATTGTTTGAGATTTTGAAAGAGCACTGCTACATATCTTATTAAGATAGAAATAATATCCACTTGTCAAATTCTTGTGTTGCGAATTGTTGTTCACTGTTGAAAACTGATTTTGTAGGGCCTACTGTTATTAAGTTTTAATGTTAACAAAAAACAGACACCATAGTGGTGAACGGTGAACTGATCAAGCTTGGAATGCCAAAGCGTATTTGTTTCAAAGAAGAGTCAATATTCTCCCTTCTGGACATTGTGGCCTTTATTTGCATTCCAGACTTGAATATAATGGGACTGATATAATTTGCAGAAGTGAATAATTTTTCCGCAAATTCTTTTTTCTTAATTTCATTCTGTGTTTGGAATTTTGTGCAGAGACTGAAGAGAGTTAACTGGAGATTGCCAAAGATTATGACTCGTTGCTCTACTTGTAAACTTAAGGCGTCTGAAAGTACTTCGCTTCCATCATTGTATACGTATTCCTGAATTTCAACCTACTGGTGCTATTGTATTAAGATTTATGTGAAATTTGGTCTTGCATATTTCTTATTCAGATTTTCCAGTATAAATTCACTTCTATGTGGTAGTTTACAAGTGCTCTATTTAGCCATTATAAGCAAAAAAAAAAGTCAAGGTTGCGATAAAATGAGATATTTTATAGTCTTTAAAAATCTTTGGCGTGTCTTTTCAACAAAAAAAAAAAAAAATAATCGTTGGCGTTTTGGCCCGCCATATAGAATAATTGAAGTGAAAGTTAGGCCTTTAAAAAAAAATAGAAAAATACAATAGGTTCCGTTTTTTTAGATCGGTACAGTTTTTGTTAGAATAATGTCATTTTTTAAAATAATTTTAAAAAATACAACTTTTTAAACTAATAACTAGTAACTGATAATCATTTTTTGAGTACTACTAATTAGTAATTAAAAGTATTTATAAGTAGTATCTAACTGGTTTATCCAGTGATTAGTAACCAGTTTTTAGAAATTAGTAACTAGTAATTATTTTAAAATGATATTTTTCTAAAAACTTTTTTAAAAGTAATATTTTTTTTAATAAAAATAGAATTGTAAAAAAACTGAACTCTATACTTTTGTAATTTTTTTTGGATTTTATAAGTAAAAGTGTTCGAAACCATAGTTGAATTAGAGACCATTGATCTAATCTACTTCCACTGTTTCACATAATTGAATACTATTAGTCTATGAACTATGGTGGAAGTCTTAGATCCTTAAGTTTAAATTACGTTGTATTAATATTTAAACTATTAAAAATGTTTCATTTAAGACCTTGTTGCTATACATTTTGTTTGATTTTTAACAAAATGAGCATATAAGTTGTATTTTACACTATATATTAGTGATTTCAACAAAACATCTTATTTTGGATAGTTCTGCATTGTATTTTTGTCCAATATATAACTAATTTTTGTTTAACTAGTTATTTTTAAAATAATTCAATTTATGTTTTAATCTCTTTATAGTTCTTTATAATACTTGTGAAATAAAAATAATAGAATAGCAAAAATATCTCATATATTTATCTTGTCAAAAATAAAAAAAAAAAAACAAAAAAGAAACTTTTTAATAATTAAAGGACCGT
Source organism: Parasponia andersonii (assembly GCA_002914805.1). Lineage (NCBI taxonomy): Eukaryota > Viridiplantae > Streptophyta > Magnoliopsida > Rosales > Cannabaceae > Trema > Trema andersonii. The sequence goes on along the minus strand of JXTB01000717.1, from coordinate 39,919 downwards.
AGTAATGCAATTTAAAGTTTAAGGATGACTTTTCTCGTAATTTAGGGATCAAAAGAGTCATGTATCTTTGAACAATTGTGTACTCGATTTTATGGTACCTTAATTGTTAACTTAAAAGAGTTTTTTTTTTTTTTTTGGCTAATCAAGTGCTTTAAAAATGCCATGCCCCTATGCCTAAGGGAGTAGATATAAAAATACTATGTAAGAGAGAATGAATACATGTCATGAGTAAAAGTTTAAGCAAATTCCAGAAATTGTATCTGCAAATTATAATGGATGCAGTATTCTAAATAATTTTGTCATATCTTTACAAATTGCAAGAACATGATAAGTTACTGGAGAAATTATATAACACTATTTTTGTTGAAAAGTTACATTACAATAAAATACACAAAGGCAAGACCTCAACGTCTACCCTAACGAAAACTTTCGGAAATTATCCATAAATAAACACTAAAAGAATATGCTTACTTGACTTTAGAAGTCTTCTACTGGCGGCTCAGCAATATCCTGCTGTAATTTTAGAGTATTAAAACTTCCAATGACATAATCTCATGAACTACACTGAGTTTATCGCAAATTGTATCGTTTCCCAACACTAGCTTGGTATTTATTTATTTATTTCTTTTCAGTCACTTGTTTGATTCAAATCTTGGTGCGGCATTTCTTTAATATGATAAGTAAGAATTTAAAACACTCAAATATCGAACTGATCATATGTTGAGTATCTCATAGATACAGCCACACAGATACAGTTGAAAACAACAATGCTGCATGAGCTTTCTTCAGAAGAAGAAACCTTATATAATCCATGGCATAAAAGGACCGATGATTAAATAGATCAGATTATTTACATGATTAAAGACACTTATTAGAAACAAGTGAGAGGGCAGGACACTACAAAGATAAAGCGATGGAAGCTTAGTGATGGTATTGTTCCTAATAAGCCACATACCACATTGTTTGATGGTACTAACTGGTATCTGACACCTCAGCACTGTCCTTTAAAAATGCATCCCTCTGAATCCGAGATTAATTAAAAAATGATTTGAAGAATAAATGAACCAAGTTACTAATCAATCCTTATGATTCTCTTTAATACGATTCTCTGGTCTGCTTGATGCAGTTGAATTTTTAGACCCTGAAATCGGTTTTGAAGAGAAAAAGGCTCCTAGGGCGTCTAGGAAGAACCTCTTATTAGGAACAATACCATCTTTCTCCATATGCTTTAACAGGTTTTCTACAAGCTCCTTCATGTTGGCCTTAGAGTAAGCCTTATAAAGAAGTTTATATGTAGATGAATCCGGTGCAACACCTATACTCTTTGCACTCTCAAAAAGCTTATGAGCTTCTGTTGGCAAGCCATTCATGCAATAAACATCGAGCATTGCATTCAATGTTGAAACCTTCATCTCCTCCTTAGACTCAATCAACTTGTCAAATATGTCCTGAGCCCTGGAAACGCAATCACACAATCCATACATTGTTATAAGACTCTCATACGTGACAAAGCTCGGTTTGTACCCCATTTCAGTCATCTTTCCAAATGCATGTTCTGCTCTTTCCAATTGTCGTGCCTTTCCATAGTTGATGATCATTGAATTGAATGTAGGCAACGTTGGTCTCTCCCTCGAGCGTAGTAAGCTCTTAAACACCTGCTCCATCTTTTTGAATTCCTGCTTCTTCCCGTATGAATCAATAAGCAAGTTAAAGGTGATGATATCGGGTTTGGTCTGATTGCTTTTCATCATAGTTAGAACAGATTCCATTTCTCTGATCATCCCATTTTTCCCATATGCATCCATCACACCATTGTATGTGTAGATGTCAGGTGAAACAATGCTCTCATCAAGATCTTTAAACAGTGCATTAACTTGCTGCACATTCCGAGCTTGAGCAAAAGCTCTCAAAAGAATGTTGTATGTCACAATGTTGGGTTGACACCATTCCATCCCCTTCATCTTCTCGAAGTACCCGATGGCTTTGGCCAAAGCCTTAGCTTTGTCCCTGGAGTGGAGATGGGCCGTTATGAGGGCATTGTACACAGAAGTATCAGGCCGGCAGCCGCTGTTTCGCATCTCGGAGAAGAGCCACATTGCCATCCTGGTTTGGCCTTTCTTTCCCATCACTGATATCAGTTTTGAATAAACACCATTATCAGCTATATACCAGCGCTGTTTCTGCATCCATCTGAACACCTGAATTTGTGAGGATAAGCAAGTGAAGCAATTGTCTTCCCCTCATAAGTATCTCAAAACAAGGGAAGATAAACTGTTATAACGCACTATGCTACTGCGGATATCTCCCAACAAGCAGAATTTTAAAAAAACATGAGGGGTAGGTTTACTAATCCGTAAGGAAAAGAATCATAAAGGGAAAGGGTTTGACGAGCAATGGGAAGGAATCAAAATTGAGTCATCCTTTCTCAATTTCCCAAACTAGTATCCCAATGTGTACGTACAGATGTATAAATGAAACGATAACGCGTGTTTCCATAACTTTACATACTAGTAAACATAGTCGAAGATTAAAATGTGAAATATGCTTCCTACTACACTAAGCAAACAATAAAATATTTAAACAATGGAAGACAAACATACTCTTAAACAACACTATACTATTCCACATTATATCCCAACAAGCAGAATCGTATGAAATCATGCGAAATGGAATGTAAAGTTATGCTTTCTACATTAAAAGACTCAAATCACCAGCAAAAGTAGCTCGACCACATACTAATTAGTACAAAACCTCAACATTTTTTCACATACTTAAGTGACTTTATCAACCTGAAATTTCTGAAGCATCAATTTAGACGCACAGGTATGTATACATATAAGACAAAGAGAGCCAAACCTCAAGGCACTGAAGCCACTTATCGCTCTTCCCAAGCTCTTCGAAAAGGAGAAAACAGTGTTCTGTTCTAACAAATCTCACATACTTGTTAAGCGTCTTCACCAAAGGCTCTTTGTCACTAAAATTCCTCATTAGTACGCGAACCAGCTCCAAAGCCTCCGAGTTATCGTTTTTCACGCTCGATTTTCTTCTGGGTCGGGTCGAAACGCAGGAGATTGTTGTTGAAAGGGGTCGCTCCGGATGAGGGATGCTTGGAAACCATAGCTGGGTAAAGCTGTAATTTTGAGCATAAGGATGGGTGAAGGGGAATTTTGAAGGTTGAAGAGACTGTGAGAAGCTTAGGGACATTATAGCTTTAATGGGGTTTGGCTAGAGTTCGAAGATTATGTTCAGACAGGTGCATAGTGGGTCTGGTGGTTGGGTTCGGTAAATTTGAAGGGGATTGGAGGCTAGTTAAGGAATCGAAATGGCGGACAGTGAAAAGCCTTTGGTACTTGTTGCCGTAGTAGCGCAAAAGTAGAATGACGAAACTACCCCTGAATCGGGTGAGAAAAAAAGGTCAAACTGAAAACAACGGGATTTGAACCCGACGTGAATCGAACACGCAACCTTCTGATCTGGAGTCAGACGCGCTACCATTGCGCCACGGATCCACTTGCTGTATTAAGGTTACCAAAAATTATTAATTTACAGGTTGTACATATATGTGTATATGTATATTTTACCTTCAAAATTAATACTTGAGTTAATAATAATAATAACCGCTAAATTATATTTATTGTACTATTTTGACCTCCGAACTTTTCAACTTACATAGTATTAGTATCTAAATTATTTAATTATTATCACAACGGTCTATTTATCACAAATTATAAATTTTTAATAGAAAATAATCATGAACAAAGCGTATAATTTGATATTATTTATTTTTATGAGTTAAGATCTCATTATCAGACATAGTTACTAATTTTATGTTTTGTACATAACTCATTCTATTAAAAAAATTAATATAAAAAAATAGTTATTATTATAATAATTGCATGAGTATCGGTAATTTACTGTTTAGTTTAAAATTCAGAATCTCATTCTAGATCATAGTTATTACACTATGTGTTTTGTAATAACTTATTTTTATTAAAAATAATTTATGACAAAATGATCATTTTTGAAATAATTACATAATTCAGAAATAATTATTAGATAAGTTGAAAATTTAGAACCAAAATAATATAATAAGTATAATTCAGATGCCATTATTATTATTAATCCTTAAAGTTTTTTCATTATACCTACGTGTAAGTACTATAAGATCATACGTACGTATAAGTACTATAAGACTAAAATATTGGACCAAAATGAACGAACATGTTTATTTCTACAAAATACTTGTGTATAATGTTACTAAAGTTTATTGTCACATTTGTTACGTTATATGTATTCTTCTCAATCTCTTCAGAATAAATATTTATTCTTAAAATAAATAACAAGTTCTATATGTATGTTTTCGATCAAACGTTTAGCAACAAATTATAATTCGGACTTAAAAGAAGAAAAAGTTAAAAAATTCATGAACTTAATTGTTAAAATTAAAAATTGAGAAGAATTAGGTAAAAAAAAAAAAAAGCTAAAATAAAATAAAAAAGAGACGGAAAAATAAGGAAATAAAATCAAATAAAATTAAATCAAACGTAAACCCAAAGGCGGTTATTTTATACTACGGAGGAAATCATAATGGTAACCATGTTTTCTTCTCTACGAACCGCCTCACCCTCAGCTGAGCTCCAAAAAAGCAGAAACCTGAAACTCAATCCAATCCAAGCATGTCCATTGACTTCTCTCTCTATAAGTATCTCTATGAAGGAACAAAAGCTTCTGCGCCATTCTCTGCTATGTAAGACTCATTTCAGATTTTTTATATTTTTCTTTTCCTAATACAAATATTTGAATCCTTCTTTTGGGTTGGATTTATTCACCTCTCTGCAATTTTTATTTGATTTTTTGGGGAAAGGTATAATTGGGGTTAGTTTGATTGATCTTTGGTTGGGTCTTGCTAGGATGTCTTTGTTTTAGGAAGTTTTAAATAACGGTTTGGTCATATTAGTTAGATTAGGGCAAGCAAAGTGTTCGACATAATGTCTCAGAGGAATATTTGAGTCGTTTTATACCAGTATTTTTTCTTTTGTGTGTTCTGTATGTTCCTAATAAAAATATTTTTTCTTTTGAAATATTAATTAATTTACATTACTAAATTGGAGAAAAAATTATTCAGTATCATGTACTCAACAACATTCTTCTGATACCTCCTTTTATTTCTACTTTAAGTTGTATATTTATTATTTTTAAATAATGGAACCTTTTAAGGGCAAGCAGGGGCGGGGTTTGAGATGGGAGCATCCGCCTTCAATGTCCGGTTTTAGGAAGCAGAATAACGACTAATAAGTGATCACAGGACGAAGATGGCGATGTCTTACTCATCCCACCCCACTCTTTCCTTTTAGACACCTTATTGTGAAGGATCTTGTTTGAAACATCAAATTCAGTAATTGGAATTAACATGTAGTTTATTTTCTTGCTTTCAGATCAGTCTCTGCAATGGGAAATAAAAAGACGGAGAATGCTGTTGGAGCTATGAAGGTTAAGACAAACAGCTCCAATGATGGAAAGAAACTTTCTGCGTCTGTCATGCTGGCGAGCATGGACCAGAAGCCAGAAAAACCCAAGAAGGCATCTTCCTTAGCGCAAAGACAGAAACAGCAAAACTTTCTTCTTATACCGATGGAATTGATCTTCCTCCCTCTGATAATGATGAGGATGAGCATGTTACAGAGAATGAAAAACAAGAGGATGGTATGCACAAACAATCCACTCGACAGAGAAGGCCTGATTCGAAGCCACTTGTTGTGTCATTAAAAGACTGAGAGTTACGAAAACGTGAAAAGAAGAACCTTCTAGCTGCCCACGCTGCTGAGCAGGCAAAGAAGGAGGCTCGTAAAGATGACCATGATGCCTTCACAGTTGTTATGGGAAGCCGGGCTTCGGTTCTTGGTGGGGAACATGAACTTGATGCTAATGTCAAGGATATAACAGTTGAAAATTTTTCTGTGTCTGTTCAGGGAAAGGAACTATTGGATGCATCAGAGAGAATATCTCATGGAAAGAGTTATGGTTTGGTTGGACCAAATGGTAAGGAAAAATCTACTCTATTGAAGCTTCTTGCCTGGAGGAAGATTCCAGTGCCAAAAAACATTGATGTTCTCCTAGTTGAGCAGAAGGTTGTTGGTGATGATAAAACTGCATTGGAGGCAGTTGTTTCAGCCAATGTAGAACTTGTCAAGCACCAAGAAGAGGTTGAAGCATTGCTAAACTTAGATTCAGTTGCAAAGAATGATGAAAATTATGATGCAAATGAAATAGGGGAGAGGCTTAGTGAAATGTATGAGAGATTGGAGATAATGGGGTCAGATGCTGCTGAAGCTCAAGCTTCAAAGATTCTTGCTGGGTTGGGAGCCACTAATGATATGCAGGGTCGTGCTACTCGGTCGTTGAGTGGTGGATGGAGAATGAGGATTTCATTAGCTAGGGCACTGTTTGTGCAACCTACTCTTTTGCTGCTTGATGAACCCACAAACCATCTTGACCTGAGGGCTGTTTTATGGTTGGAAGAATACTTGTGCAGGTGGAAGAAGACTTTGGTAGTTGTTTCCCATGATTGGGATTTCCTAAACACAGTTTGCTCTGAGATTATTCATCTACATAACCTGAAACTCCATGTTTACCGTGGCAATTTTGATGATTTTGAGAGTGGGTATGAGCAATGTCGTAAAGAGATAAACAAGAAATTTGAAATTTACGACAAACAGATGAAAGCTGCCAAAAGAAGTGGGAATCAGGCTCAGCAGGACAAGGTCAAGGATCGAGCGAAGTTTGTAGCAGCTAAGGAAGCATCAAAAAGTAAGGGTAAAGGCACGGGTAATGTCGATGAGGAGGACACTCGTGCAGAGGCCCCACTGAAATGTTGAGATTACAGCGTGAAGTTCCATTTTCCTGAACCGACTGAGCTTACACATCCACTCTTGCAACTTATTGAAGTCAGCTTCAGTTATCCAAATAGGATTTCAGGCTGTCGAATGTTCACATTGGTATTGATATGGGGACCAGGGTTGCTATTGTGGGGCCTAATGGAGCTGGAAAATCTACATTGCTTAATCTCCTCGCAGGTGATTTGGTTCCTATTGAAGGTAAGTTCGTAGGAGTCAGAGGTTGAGGATTGGTCGGTACTCACCATTTTGTGGACCTCATGACAATGGATGAAACACCAGTTCAGTACCTTTTTAGTCTCCATCCAGACCAAGAGGGTCTTAGCAAGCAAGAAGCTTTCCACGCAGTGCTTGGAAAATTTGGACTCCTGAGCCATAACCATCTCACTCCTATTGCAAAATTGTCCGGAGGGCAGAAATCCCGTGTTGTCTTTGCATCAGTATCCATGTCAAAGCCCCACATTTTGCCGTTGGATGAATCCACTAATCACTTGGATATGCAGAGTATTGATGCACTAGCCGAGGCACTAGATGAATTCACTGGTGGAGTTGTACTGGTTAGTCACGATTCTAGGCTGATATCACGTGTATGTGAGGACGAAGAGAGAAGCGAAATTTGGTTGGTCGAAGATGATACTGTACAGAAATTTTCCAGGTACTTTCGAAGGGTATAAGGAGGAGCTACTAATAGAAATCAAAGCTGAAGTTGATGAGTGATGATCTACGCTTGGATAAATTTATTTGTTATTTGCTTCGCTTTCTGTATATTCAGAGAATAAATCTGGTCTTTGTCCTACCCTTGCGCACAGATGCGTCGTTCATTATTCATGTTTATAGTCAGCTGATTTACCATATAGTTAACCAAATCTTCTTTTGCTCACAAGACGAAAATTTCGATGTTTTGGTTTTCTCATTTTATGGAAATATCGATACCTACAAAAATTTGCGTAAATTTATGAAAAAAAAACTCAAAATTTCCTCAAAATACAAAATGTTGTGTATATTTAACGATATGGGAAGATATCTAACAAATGAGGTAACTTGTTTGTATTTCGTATTCGATTGGAACATTTTGTGGCTTTAAATGTTTTTTTTGTTGGGCATGTCCCCTATACAAAGATATTAAAACAGCATGAACTATATATTGCACCTAATTTTCCGAACCCTCAAATTCTTCACCCCGGAAAAGTGGATTTTATTGGTAGCAAATTTTGCTTTACTAATCCTCAATGGTGATGATGATATGGGACATATACATCTTCATCCTAAACATTAGACAATTTGTTTAATAATCCTAGTAGGAAGAATAGTAAAACTCAAAGTCTTCATCCTAAACATTAGACAATTTGTTTAATAATCCTAGTAGGAAGAATAGTAAAACTCAAAG
>JXTB01000717.1:7075-21440 GCA_002914805.1 Parasponia andersonii | reverse complement strand
TAAGCATTTTAAGAAGCCTTGAAATTATCTTTGCTCTTATATATTCGAGCTAATTAGGTTACTTCTAGCTAGGAATTAATAATAAGGCCTTTTTTTTTTTATGGGAACTAAGTAGAAGTTTGTAGTAGTAGTAGTAGTAGTATAATGTGTTGAAGTTTGTTAGAATTAATATTAGTGCTTCTCCCAACTAATATTGTCCCTCAATAACAGAGTAACTGATTAACTATTTTCACAATATATATATAGTTCTTTTTTTTCTTATGCTGCAGTATTGTGCTAAAGTACAATTAAGTTACACTTATAAAGGAAAATTGTCTTAATTTAATGATTTGGAACGTTAAGTTTGAGCCTAAGTTCTTGAGGGCGATTTATAGATCAAGACACACTAATGTTTAAAGGTTGTGTAATAAAAAGATTTCGTGATAAGTAACAATTAAATTTGATTAAAGGATTAAACATATTGATCTCATACTCTATTTCCATCACGCACACGAAAAAAAAAGAGAAGGAAGAAAATAATGGAATTGTCCTGCATTAACTTTCTTTAACCTGACTCAAAGCCAAAACTAGTTGAAGAGGACAGCAGATCTGAGCTGTGATGATTTGTGAGCTAAATACAGATGTCATGAATTTAGTCGTAGACATAAGATGGTAATGTAACATTCCGAAATTTTATACTCTCACGTACATAGATTTTAGTAAATAAGTTTTAACAATTAGGAAGCGTTAACCTCTTAATGAAAGATAATAGTAAATATGTGGACGAATAAAGAATTTTTAATTTATTCAGAAAACAATAGAAAGTTTCGCTATATATATTACAAATGTACTAGAAAATAGAAGTGTCCAAAATCACTTTACAAACGGTGCTGGAAATCAGATAAGTGTTCAAAATCACTAGTCTTTCTTTATTTATAGCAACAACAAAACACAGTCTTTGCACTTTCTTTATTTATAGCAACAACAAAACATAGTCTTGCACCCATAATTTGTCGAAATATCTACATACATAATCAGAATAGGAGTCTAGCGTCTATTCACATACTTGAGTATCAACCATTGTTGATTGCAATGTAAGAACAAGTGACATTATGTATAACTTTCTTATGAATATTTAGAAAAAAAAAACCTAAAATAAAACAACCCTAACTTAGCATAAGGCCCTTTGTGAACTATAATGGCTTTCAAATCAGTAGAGACCTATTGCTAAATTGTATAACATAACATAAGATAACGTGAGTAGCCATAGTATAAACAACAAAGAGGGTTTTGAATGAAAATCATATTAACCTCAGTGTACATCAGAGGCCATCCATATATTGCGAACATATTGATCTATACTAGGATTTTACGGTATATTTTTTATATCTTTGGGACGATGACCTGCCACGTTTTGTATCTATCCTATCCTTCTAGATAATATAGTACACAAAACATTTCTTTTCTCTTTGAAAGTCAAGTCTTATAAAACACATAATATAACTTTAAACGAAAATTTTTATGCTATGCATATAATGATATGTATGTATTTTATTGAGGCAAGTAACACATGTTTACATAATTAACACAATTCATATAATATTTCTCCATTGTAGGTGAAATATTACTTATCTCAATTATGTGATTCCTAAACTTTTGTTTGAGAAATGCTCTTTACTCAAAGTACAACTGATCTGCCCTCATACTTCCAATGTCACTTACGAGAAGAGCAAAGAGATTTGGAGTCTGATATAAGCTAAGTCTTCAATTTATTAGTCCATTTGAGATATTAGATAAAGTTAGTAAGATAGTTTACATACTTGCCCTACCACCAACTTTGTCTAGTGTTCATAATATTTAGAAGGAGGGAGACCATTTAAGGACTTAGATTTACTACTTAGAGGTATTGCATTGTTTAATTTCAATTTTTGAGATATTATTAATTATTTGAGATATAATAAATTATTGTTATGATTTTAGTTTCTTTTGTCATTATGGATTTAGCAAATAATTATTGATGGATTAGATCTTTATAGTGCTATTGCGATGAGATATTTGAGCGTTTAATGAATTTATTTTTGGCTTTTATAATGATTAAATTTGAAGTCTTTCGTGTCTATGAGATTTATCCTTATGGGCATATGGCGGTTGTCATATTCTTGGTCTTGGGGCGTGATAGTGAATCTTATCCAACGTTCAAGTTAATGTTTCCTCCTGGTGTTATTGTTGTCATTGGATGCGTTGTTTCAATGTAATGTGGTTTGAAAAGTTTGGAAAGCTACTAGTTTATGGGACACTATCAAACCTTGTGTTCATCATGATGTTGTAGAAACAATATTTGGATTAATTTTGATAAAGAAGAGGTACTTGATAAATTTTGCATTGTACTAAGGGCTACATTTGGAATTAATGTAATAGAAGTTTTCGGCAGTGTCCTAGAGACCTCACCACCATAGTAGACTTTGTTAATACCTTCCTTTTGGAGCTCCAGGTGTGTTGGGTGTTTCATCTTTGAAGGAAGCGTGCCTTCCTCCTTCCCCAGTAAAATGGAAGGCCTCGCCAAGCGAAGGACTAAAGATGAGTACCTATGCTTCTCTCAATAATGGCATTGGCTTTGTGGGATTAGGGGCTGTATAATTTCGAAATCACTTGAGAAAGGTGGTCGCTTGCTGTTCTAAACAGATGACCTGATTCTTTTCTTCTGCGAATGCGCAGCTTCTTAGCATGAAGGACTGCATTTCGCATCTCAGTTGGGACTTCAAATTACTCAAGAATATGATGCTACACAGGACATTACTGGTAGATAATGTTTTTTTTTTTTTTTGCTGATGTTCTATTTTTACTAAGTAGAGCAAATTATGGTTCTTGTCGTTACATTCCGAGACTTGGAAATGAGTTGGCCTATAAATTAGCCAACTAGGGCTAGATCAGTTGGTCTAAACCTTAAGGGATGTGTGTGTGAGTTTAGAGGGGTCAAGAATTCAAACCTTGGTAGAGTGTGTGTTATTTTCCTCAAATTTGTAGTAAGTAGTGGTAACTAGTTAAGCCTCACTTTAGAAAAAAAAATGACATGTTTTGCGTTGGCTCTTGTCCTATAGTTATATCTTCTTTCTATTATGGAAGATTTGCTTTGATAAAGGTGTAACTAGTTTCCCACAGTAGAGTATTTCGACAACTCATGAGAAGCAAGTTTGCTATTGACTTTGACGTTGCTCCAAAAACTTTATCATTTTAGAACCATTAATTATCTAATTCTTGTGATTGATCTGATTGGATTAAAAGGGATTAGAGATTTGATTTATCATAAGACTGTCATGTATTATTTTCATAATTTCTTTGACGTTATTTGATTAAGTATTTCCAGAAATATGAAATAAACCATTTGGAATCATAATTAAGTATTATTATACTCCTGTCCAAAAAATTCTCCGTGATTTTTACAAACCCATATATAGGACAGGACTTCGTTATGTCATTAAGTTCAAAGGATACCTAAATTTGAGCTAGAGGCCTCGAATTTTAGGACTTAAAAAATGGATTAAGTGAGATCAAGAGATGAGTTTTGAAATAAAACATCAATAGGTTTTGAGGTGGCATAAAATCTGAGACACGAGGCTTGGGATTTCGCCTCAATTTACATGCCATGGGTCCGGTCTCAGTTCGGAGCCCAAATTAATCAAATTATATATCTAACTCAATGTTTTTGGGTGCTCTAAATTTAGTAGTGACCTCAGTTTCACAATTTGAGGCTTCATTTAGAAGTTCACCTTTTAAAGTGAGCTCACGAAATCCCGAAACGACCTTTTGAGCAGCCAGGTGACCAATAAAAAAATCTATAGGGCACTGATTGCTTACTCTAGCTATCAAGGCGAGATAGGGATTCAATTACCAAGTTTTATACTTATTTTGATTTAAAATATGCATTATAATCTATCTCTTGAAATTGTTGATTTTAATAGATTTTAATGGTTTGATTGGATATTTGGTGAATTTATGAACTGTTGAGATATATTGGATTGATCTAGAATTGGTTTGTATGGTTTTTATGTAAGTTTAAAATTTTGGTTTTGGGAAAATATAGTCATTATGCTGCCTAATTTTCTGTAAGTCTAGAATAATATCAAATGAGTCTTAAAGCATGATTTCCCTGATATACTTGATGCATAGTTATTACACACTATATGATATATTGTACATACTATAGGATACCTACTATAGGATCACATACTTGAGTTCCATTTTAGCATCATAGTATTTAAATTACTAGCAAGTTGATATAGTACTAAGTGAGAGACCTAGGCTCTTTTGCAGGATTTGCTGACACACCTTCGGATAATGTCAGGATACTGAGTACTTCTATTAAAAAGATATTACAAGACCATGATGAGAGGATGAGAGTTCATAAATATACTTGTACTTGGTTAATTTATGATATATACAACATGATTGTGATTTTGGTTTTAGTTTTGAATGTGTGATTACTCTTGATTATTTGTAAACTTATTTTATAAATGGATTTTAGAAAGATACTAACTATGTAGGTTTGAAAAGTTGTATTCATATCAAAAAGGTAATCGAATTCATACTAAGCATGTAAATGCTTATCCCCTTATCTATCCTCTCTCAGATGGAGTGCAATGTGACTTGGGCAACTCTAGAGTAGAGTGACTAGGAGTGGAAGATTATTACTAGTTTGGTAGTTGGTAACTACTTAGAAACTCACTTTGGATTTGTAATAACATTTCAAGCTCATGTTTTGGATTTAGACTGTATTATCTATTATGCCTACTTATAATGATGATGATGATGGATATGTATGTTTTATGAATATTATTAACAGTCTATGTTTAATGGTGATTATAAATTGTGGGAATTTATGATTTGAACTATTTTCATAAATTTTTACAGAAGCAGTCGTTTTTAAACTAGTTGTCATTTTTCTAAAAATTTGAAGTTTCTAAAATTTTTGAAAATAACTAATGAATTTCCACTTGTGAAATTCATCTTTTACCACTGGCTCGGAGTTTGAGTCATGACATAAATTTTTGGTATTAGAGTAGAAGTTTAATCATCTCGGATGTGACACCATTAGACTAGATTATGACTTCTATTTTTCTTTTAAAAAAAGTACTTGCATCACTGTCTCACTAACATTGTGGCATATGAATACAGAAATATAATGCCTCAGAGGAGAAGAATATCGAGGCAAGAGCCTAGGACTGAGACCCCTCCACCACAACAGTAAATCCCTGACCCTATGGCAAACTTGTATGATGCTTTAAGAGCATTACCGAGTCGAAGGATAGAGCGAAACCTTGAGGTCCATCAGGCTAATTTTTTCAATGACTTCATGAAGCTCAATCTGTCATCATTTGATAGGAGACTTGATCTCATCTTGGCTGAGAGATGGCTTAGAGCTATAATGAGGACTTTTGCTACTATTGGAATAGCAACTGGGTTCCAAGTAACCTTTAGTACTTATAAGCTGATTATAGAGCTATAAATTGGTGGGAGATAATTAAATTATTTCAGGATGTGACTGATATGACTTGAGATACTTTTGAAAGACTGTTTAGAGACCAGTATGCTAATGCTAGCCATGGAGCTGCTATGATTAGAGAGTATAAAACAGCTCAAATATGGTGACATGACGGTGAATGAGTATTATGTACGGTTTATGGAATTTGAAAATATGCCTATACACCTGGAAGACTCTACCTTTTAGATAGTCAATTGCATGGAGGCTTTGAGGCTAGCCATCTTGGAGAAGATTATGACCCAATCCTTCAGCAATATTGTTGACTTAGTTGCTACGGCCTGAAAAGCTGAGGCTTTTCTTGATAATCAGTCAACAATAAAGGATCATGCAAGAAATAAGGGCAATGGGAGAAAGATGAACAAGAAGAACCAAGGACAATGGCAAGGGAAGAATTCTCAGAATAGTATGAGTAGCAACAATAGTGACTCTTCAGAGAAAGGTCATTATGGATTATAAAGATGCTTCAATTATGGACAGTAAGGCCATCAGAAGAAAGCTTGCCCTTACTGCCAATAAAAATCTCCATTGTCTCAAGAAGGACTATAGGGAAGCTAGAGTACCTCAGTTCCTTGTCAAGGTAATCAAATGAGACCAGTGCAATCTCAGACTCAGTCTTAGGCATTCACTTCCACTTCTTATTAGCAACCATATGGTTCTCAGTACTAGCATCAGTATAGGCCACAAGGTTCGGGCTACAACCAGGGCTATACTCAGAATTTCCAGACTCCACAAAGTTCTGGGAACTAAAGAGGGCATGGATGTACTAGTGCTAGCCCAGTAACTAGTAGCAATCATCTTAGCCAAGAAAGAGGAAACAAAGGAAAAGGCAAAGCTTTTGCTCAAGTTTATGCAATTGCAGAGGTAGATAAGGCTCATGACCACACTGGCAGAGATATTGTTAATGGTATGATTCTCATTTCTCACTCTTGGGCATATATCTTATTTAATACTCCTTTATCTCCATGTTGTTTGCTCAAATGTTGGGATCGGAATGTTCTATATTGGATCATGTATTGATTTTGAGAACACTCATGGGTGGAGTTACCGATATTTCTACTATCCGTTGTAGTTATCTTGTTGTGATTCATAGTAGGAACTACTAGCAAATTTATTTGTATTACCTTGATAATAATTTGATGTGATTCTCGATATGGATTAACTATCCAAATACCGAGTGACTCTTGACTGTCTCAATAAGAGAGTGACTATTTTTCTATAGGACGAGTATCCTATTATTTACTATGCTTACTTGAATCTTTTGAAACCAAGTCCTATTCTGAAAGCATGCGTAGGTGGAAGGAAGAAACTAGGGTGGTATGGCAATTTATTTGTCATCAATGGTGAGATAAGAACCGTTGATCAGTACCCTTGGATATCAGTGGTTAATAAGTTTCTAGATATTTTTCTCGATGATTTACCGGGGCTACTACCTAATAGAGAGATTGAGTTCTATATTGAATTGATTTTCGGAGCTTATCCAGCTTCTATTCTTACCTAGCACATGGCTCTAACAAAAATGACTGAGTTAAAGAGTCAACTGGATGATTTTTTATCAAAGAAATTCATTAGGAGTAGTACCTTTCTATGGGGTGCTTCTGTTCTATTTTCCAAGAAAGCTGATGGAAAGTTTTGGCTCTTTCGGCTCTGTATGGATTACAGAAGACGGAATTAACTTACCGTGAAGAACAAGTATCCTTTACCAAGGATCGATGAACTGTTTGATCAACTTGTTGGATCTAGATTCTTTTCGAAAATTGATCTTAGATCTAGTTTTCACCAGTTGAAGATGTAAGAGGAGAAAACATCGAAAACTGCATTCTAGACTCGTTATGGATACTTTAAGATTTTGGTTATGTCGTTTGGTCTGAATAATACTCTAGTAGCATTCATGGACCTTATGAACAAAATTTTCAAACTTTATTTTGATCAGTTTGGGGTTGTCTTCATCGATGACATCTTGATTTGTTCTAAGCCTTGAGAAGAATATGATAAGCACTTGATAATTATGCTTTAAACCTTAAAATAACATCATCTTTAAGAGATTCAAGTATAACTTCTGGATGATGGAAATGAGATTCTTGGGGCACATTATATTTCATAAAAGAATTTTGGTTGGCCTTTCTAAGATAGAATCTGTACTAGAATGGGAGAGACCAAAGAGTGTAACGGAGATAAGAAGTTTCCTTGGTCTAGTGGGTTATTACCGTCACTTTGTTGAAACTTTCTTGAGAATTGCAATGCCTTTGACAAAGTTGACAAGGAAGAATGTCAAGTTTGTATGGAATGATGATTATGAAGCAGCTTTCATGGAATTGAAGAAGAGATTGATAATTGGACCTGTTCTTATTGTTTCTAATAGTAATGAACCTTATATGGCGTACAATGATGCTTCTAGTTCAGGAATTGGATGTGTCTTAATACAAAATGGCAAGGTAATGGCTTATGCTTCCCGTTAGTTAAAACCACAGGAGAAGAACTATCCTACTCATGACTTGGAGTCGCAATTGAAGAAGCTATCTATATGGTGTGAAGTTTGAGATTTATTCTGACCATAAAATTTGAAGTATCTAGTTACTCAATGAGACTTGAACTTGAGACAAAGAAGATAGGTTGAGTATATAAAGGACTATAACTTCAAACTTCAATACTATCCTAGAAAGGTTAACGTTATAGCTGATGCTTTGAGCAGAAAGTCTCATAACATGCTCACTTCTTTAGTACTAGAAGATTGGAAGAATTTGGTTACTATTAGTGACTACAACCTGGAGTATAATGAAAATAGGAAAACTGGTTGTATCAGCAATATTGTTGCTACACAATCGCTTCTTTAGATAACACAACAAAGTCAATGGTAAGATTAAGAACTAATAGTGATTTGGAATAAACTTCATAATGGTGAGTAGTTACATGGTTGGACTACTAATAGAGAAGGGTTGATACTTTTCAATGGAAGAATAACTGTAGCCAATGACCCTCATCATAGAAAAGCTATTCTGACTGAGGCTTACAAGTTTAAATTTATCGTATATCCTAGTAGCACTAAAATATACCATGATTTAAAGAGGTAGTACTAGTAGAAAGATATAATACAAGATGTAGCTACTTTTGTGGCTAAGTGTGTGATTTGTCAATAAGTCAAGGCAAAACACCAGAGGCTAGCTGAACTACTTTAGCCTTTACCTATCCCGGAGTGAAAATGAGATAAAATTACTATGGATTTTGTAATAAGTTTACCAAGAACTCAAAGAAAGAACAACGCTATTTAGGTGATAGTTTATCAGATGACAAAGACCACTCACTTTATACCAATTAAGATTGACTTTTCACTCACACAACTTAGTCGTCTTCATGTGAATAACATTATTCACTTATATGGGTTACCGTTTCTGATAGAGATCTAAGATTTATATCCAAGTTTTAGAGAGCTATGCAAAGAGCTTTGGGAATATAACTGAATCTTAGTATAACTCATCATCCTCAGACAAATGGCCAATCTGAGAGGATTATACAGATTCTAGAGGACATACTTTGCTCATATAGACTGGATTTTGGTAGAACTTGGGATGATCACCTGTCATTGGTGGAGTTTACTTACAACAACAACTATCAAACCAATCTTGGTATGCGTCCATATTAGGTACTATATAGGAGACTATGCAGGTCACCCTTGTGTTGGACTGATATAGAGGAGCGTGTTACTCTTGGGCCAAAGCTAGTACAAGAGACTACTGAGAAGTTTAACAAGATTAGAAAGAGGCTCAAAGTTGTTCAGAGTCACCAGAAAAGCTACACAGACCCCACAAGAGGTGAGGAAAAGTTTGATGTTGGTGATCAGGTATTCTTAAAAATTACGCCAATGCATAGAATCACGAGATTTAGAGTTAAAAGGAAGCTAGCTCCAAAGTACATTAAGTCATTCAAAATTACTAATAGAATTAGACCTGTTACTTATCGTCTGGATCTACCACCACAATTGGGTTGAGTATACAATACATTTCATGTTTCAATACTTAAGAAATACATACCTGACTTATCTCATGTTATCTAGTATATGAAAGTGCCTATTCAAGAAAAAGTAACCTATGAGGAGTAATCAATTCGAATATTAGGAAAAGAGCTCAAGGTTCTTTGTAACAGAGAGATTCTACTTGTCAAGGTTTTTTGGGAACATTACAAGAAAGAATAAGCAATTTGGGAACTTGAGACCAAGATGTACAAAAAGTATCGTCATTTGTTTAACTTTTAGCTTGAGGTTATACTTTGATTTATACCTTGTACTCTGAATTTTGGGATGAAATTCCTTAAGGAGGGAAGGATGTAAAAACCTTAGTTTTAAATTAAAGGGAATTCTTGTCTTTTCATAAATTGAAGGGAAGAAACAACTAAATTAATAAAAAGTTTCCTAAAAGTTAAATTAAAATTGAAAAAGGGGTCAAAGAAAGAGATTTCTTTGAAGTTGGGGTCAATTTCATAGTAATAAGGACTAAATTGAAAGAAAAATTCAAAGCTTAGGCCATAATACAATTTTAAAAACTCATTTGACTAGTTCATAAGTGACAAGTGTCACATTTTCCCTAAAATCCCTAAAAACTTCCTACTCTCTCTCCTTCTGCTCCAACTGTGTTCCTCTCTGCTCCAGCTGCCACCTCCGGCATTGGTTGTCTTCTCTAGTGATGCACCTGCCCACGTCCTCCCCTGCCGGTTAGCAAAGTAGCCCCAAGTGGTCCCGGCTCTTGTCGTGCATTGTAGGCAGAGCTAGGACCCCACAAAGACAATGCCAACTTGGAAGTTTTTTGGCCAAACTAGTTGCTGCCAACCGGTTTTTTTCCTTACCCCCAACGTGTGAGCTCTTCTCCAGCCATACTCAGCACGTTTCAGCTGTGGGTCACCATTAATTTGTCTCTAGTGAGCTTGAATTCATTTTGGACAATTTTAAAGTTAAAGTTGGCATTTTTATAATTATTTTTTGGAGTATTTAGATATTGATGTGAAGTGTTGCATAGGAAATGATACGAAGAAGTTAGAGAAATATGTGGTAGGTGTTTGTGGACTTGAAATCTGATCTGTGATATAATTGTAATTGAAAATATGGTATTTATCTAAATATTTTTAGAAAATAATATTTTTGTAACTTTTCCAATTAGTTTCTAATGAAACTTAAATTTGAGCTAGAGGCCTCGAATTTTAGGACTTGAAAAATGGACTAAATGAGATCAAGAGACGATTTCTAACATAAAACATCAGTAAGTTTTGAGGTGGCATTAAATCTGAGACATGAGATTTAGGATTTCGCCTTGATTTGTGTGTCACATGCCTGGTCTCAGTTTGAGGCTCAAATTAATCGAATTATATGTCTAATTCAATATTTTTGATTACTCTAAATTCAATGGTAACATCTATTTCGCAATTTAAGGCTTCATTTTGAAAATTATCCCTTAAAGTGAGCTCATAGGATCCCGAAACAATCTTTCAAGTGATCAGGTGACAAACAAAAAATCTACGGGTGCCGATAACTTAGTCAAGCTATCAAGGTAAGGTTGGGGTTTAATTACCAAGTTTTATATGTATTTTGATTTCAAATGTGCATTATGACCTATCTCTTAAAATTATCAATTTTCATAGATTTTAATAGTTTGAGTAGATATTTGGTGAACCTGTAAACTATTGATATATATTAGATTGCTCTAGGATTAGTTTGTATGGTTTTTATATAGGTTTAAAATTTTGGTTTTTAGAAAAATATAACCATTATACTACCCAATTTTTTGTAAGCCCAGAATAATACCAAATGAGTTTGAAAGCATGATTTCCTTGACATACTTGATTCATGGTTATTACACACTCTATGATATGTTGTACCTACCATAATATCACACACTTGAGTTCAATTTTAGCATCATGGTATTTAGATCACTAGTGAGTTACTGTAGTACTAGGTGAGAGACCTAGACCTCTGCACAAAATTTACTGACACATCTTCTAGTAGTGTCAGGATGTTGGGTACCTCTATTAAAGAGGTATTACAGAAGCGTAATAAGAGGATGACAACTCATAAATGTACTTGTGCTTGGTTGATTTATGATATGTACAATATGATTGTAATTTTAGTTTTGGTTTTGAATATGTGATTACTCTTGATTTTTTGTAAACTTATTTTATGAATGGATTTTAGAAAGTACTAATCATGCAAGTTTGAAAAGTTGCATTCATATTATGAAGGTAATCAGTAATCAAATTCCTATTGAGCATATAAATGAATAGTACATAGGACTGGAAGTGCAAATTTCTCTCAGGTGAAGTACAATATGACTTGGGTAACTCCGGAGTAGAATGACTAGGACTGGAATATTATTACTAGTTTGGTAGTTAGTAACTACTTAGAAACTCACTTTAGATTTGTAATAATATTTAAGACTCATACTTTGAATTTAACTTGTATTATCTATTATGCCTACTTATGATGACGATGATGATGTATATGTATGTTTTATGAATATTATTAATAGTCTATATTTAGTGATGATCACAAATTGTGGGAATTTACAATTTGAACTATTTTTATAATCTTTTATAGAAGCTGTCGTTTTTAAACTAGTTGTCATTTTTCTAAAAAATTAAAGTTTTTAAAATTCTTTAAAATAACAAATGAATTTTCACTTGCAAAATTCTCCTTCTGCCACTGACTCCAAATTTAGATCATGATATCCACTCTTCACGTAAATAGCTAATAATATCCTTCCTTTTCAGACTACCTCATCTTGTAATTTATCATGTACTAGCTAGTAGCCATGTGAAGGTTTCAATCATGAACTATAATCAGTACTAAATAAACCAAATGAGGTCTAATTTATAAGGTTTACAGTACTAAAAACCAACTGAGGTCTAATTAAGGTAGGGTGATTGGCGCTTGATCGTATTCTATAGTGATTGAGTTGTACGTAATGTATCAAAATTACATAAAACATGGGGCAGATTATCAAGGAATCCCAATATTCTCTTTACTTGTAACCTTTTCAGGGGAAAAAGAATAGTACCATATAATTTGTAGTACTCATTCTTTTTTAACAAATGGGATCATCTTACAAGGGCCAAAGGGGGTTTTACTATTTATAGTACCATATGTTTGTTTGTTTCTTTATGTATTTGAATGTTAAATATTAAGCGGGTAATGAAGTAGATGTAGACGATGAATCGCAAGAAATAAGCTGCTTGATTGCCTCTTATCTGCCCGCATGCGATGAGAATACATGTGCCGAGTTTTGCCTATGGAATTCTACCCCAAGGAGTCGTTTGTATGCCTTGCTGACGGAATTTGTTGCTACGAGTGATCAACGATGTAATATGAACGATGTAATATGATCAATATTATGACTCAAAAATAAAAAAGAAAAATACCGAACATTCATCTAGAAATTTTTATATGAAAAGTAGTACCGATTAAATTTCAAAATCAAACTTTAGGTGTCTCATCTTATTATTATATAGCAATCTTTCTCCAATGTCTCTTGAAACTATGAATAACAACAACTAATATTAAACTTGTTCTATTGTTTGAGTTATATCTAACTTTGTTATAGTCTCACGTCATTAAATGTTCCATAGTTATCTCCGATTGCATATAACGAGTATCCTTCTTCCATAACTAAAAAATATTGTTACGTTATATCTGTCACGATCAAAAACCCAAAGTCATGATTTTTAATAATTTTAAGTTAAAATAATAATAAATAATAATTTCAAAAAATCAAATACTTAATATTTTTAAGTTTTAGTCTTTAAAAATAAGTAAATTTGAAAATTAGGAATCCTCTTATTAGTTTTAATTTCTCGATAAAATATACACTCAAACTTTAGAGGAATTTTCATTTGGAAACTTTTTATTTAAAATCATAAATAAGTCTAAGTCCAAAATAGTTTACAAAAAAATTATTTATAATTCGAAGTACTCAGATTTGTAGATTCGTTGCTCTTGTACATCTACTTAGTAAGAATAATAAATTAGGCTAAATATATGAATGAGGAAAGAAAACCAAAATAGGATATAGATACCCACTAAAGAATAGAAACATAACTACAAATACAAGTCAAACAGATTGTGTAGCTATAATGACAATTACCACAAATAATTCAATACCTGAAAGTAGGAGGAAGTAGGAGTTGAGCATTCACATGCTTAACATAAACTTAATTATCTTTTTGAATGAATGCAATTTTTACAAAACCCGCATAGTTAATACATTTTCCAAAATCTATTTATAAGTTGAGTTTATAAAATAATTGAAATCTATAATAATCACATATTCAAAACCAAAATCAGAATCGTAAGATTCTACATATCATAAATCAACTCATCCTATGAGCTCACATCCTCTCATCACGAACTAGAATAACTCATACTATGTGTACTAAGTATTCTTTGTCTGATACTTATCCCAGAAAACTAAAGGGATACCTATGTATCTATTCATACCAAATCGAATGAGCAATTGAATACCTACATCTATCGAGTGTGAAAGGGAGGGGGAAGAGGTAATCAGAAGACCTTGCACAGCTTTACAGGCTCTCGTCGAGGGCATGAATACTGGCAACCTACTAAACAATATAATACCTAAAATGAATCTCATGTGTGATCATATGATATGTATAATATGTAACAAGATATATAATAACCATACACCACAAAATCAAATAATGATTTAAAATTCCACTCAATATTATTCTGGAATTTGTAGTACTATGGGCAGCAAATTTACTGAATCACCCCAAAATTACAATTTTATAAATATGTACAAAAGTCACACAGTCTAATTCTAGAATAATCCAAAATTTTCTAACAGTTTATCAAAA
>JXTB01000716.1:112755-155523 GCA_002914805.1 Parasponia andersonii | reverse complement strand
TATATATATATATATATATATATATATCTCTCTTTGTGGGACAACATGCTTTTCTCGTCAATATAAGTGCATTTTAAACATTACCCAAAAATAGTGCTAGAATCCCATTTTCTTTAGCAATGGCAAAGCTATTTATCAAGAATACTGAAATATAAAGCCTATCGAAAAGGGTTAAGTAGATAATTATCATTTTTTCAAATGTTTAACTAAATTTAACACCACTA
This sequence comes from Parasponia andersonii, assembly GCA_002914805.1. Taxonomy (NCBI): domain Eukaryota; kingdom Viridiplantae; phylum Streptophyta; class Magnoliopsida; order Rosales; family Cannabaceae; genus Trema; species Trema andersonii. The sequence goes on along the minus strand of JXTB01000716.1, from coordinate 155,299 downwards.
TTAAAATATTCTATCACTTTTAGAAGAGAATTAGTCAAGAATTCATTAAGAATCTGCTAAGAATTCATTAATAATCTATCAAGGTTACCACTAACGTCAAGAATCTGTTAAGATCGTCAAAAATTCATTTAAAAAAGTGGTATGATAGTAGATTTATTAAGGAGAAAAAAAATGGTATTAGGTTAATTTATTCTATCCAAATCCCACGTTCTCATTTGTGTGATAACTAGTTCAGATAATTGCTGACTAATTAATAATAGCACCGTCATAAATTTACATATTTGTGAACAACAAATGAACAATAGGTTAGTCATTTGTTGAAAAAGCCCTATTGTGATGAAGTGCTCTTTCCTCTTAGTGATGCTACTCGTCACCATATGAATAACAATATTAGCAACTTACGTGCTAAATTCTCATTGGTACTACTCATAGTGACAAATTAATTATTTAATAGCATATACATCATTAAGTTCCATAAGTTCAAATAATTGACATGTTAGTTAATTTTTTTTTTTCCTAATTCTCATCCGGGATGTAAAATTTGTTCTCAATTTTTTAATACCAAATGTGATATTTGAATTATTATGTTTTAACTGGTAAGTTACAACTTATTACAAATATATTTACTAATGTTTATCTATAAAAATATAAAAACACATAGGTCATATTGGTTGGTAATAAAAAAATTTAGATAAAATGTAAAAAAATCTTTTGTTTTTAAAAAAATGAGACTTAACTACTAATAATCTCCACTTATTATAAATTACAGAAAAATAATTCACACACTCTGAGAGTTAAACTCTCGATTTATTATCTAATCTCCATCTCCCAACTTTACCCACTTATCCACTGACCTAATGGGCGAGCTAACAAGTGAGAGAACTTATTATTCTTAACTAATGGGTGAGAGAACTTATTATTCTTATTAAAAAAAAAATGTCTCTTTTGACGAAGAAATCAGATATATCGTAACGTTAAATGCTTGTAATACTATTGTAACGCTAAATGTTTATAATACTAATTGCAAGTCTGGTTAACTAACATAAATAATTCTTAAAACAATATTTGTTTTTCCCTTTTTCAAAGGGTATTCTACAAATTATCTAAATTAGTTTCTAATTCAATATTTCCTCGGCATGCATTCGGTAGATGTTAATAATTATTCGATAGCACCCTAAGAAAAGTTAGAATTAGTTATATCATTCTCTAGATCATGATCATTGATCAGGCATCACAATAAAAATTTTCCTTTTTTTTAATTAGTCATCACATTAGTCATTATTGATTAGTTATTGGGCCCTAATTACGTGTCAAAATATTTGGCAATGTTCACACTGAATAACTTCGTAGTCCATCAATATTGGAAGTATAGTCTGTTTCATTGATTTAGATCATAGGAGATGTGGGTCTCATTTTGACCCATAAGTTACGTTTAAGAAACAATTTATGATTGTTTGAACGGCCCCACCAGTTTTGAACCTGAATTAATTGGTCAAATGCTATATTTAAGATACATAAATCACAATTAAGCATAAAAAGGGTGTTAATAGTAACATAACCAAATTTATTTTTTAAGTACTGTAGCAAAATGACCCAGTATCAATGAATATACTAACTGTAAAATATATTATATTCAGCACAAAACTAATGTGATCAATATATAAACTTAAAATTGGCATATAACTAAATAGATATACTAAATATAAAAACATATCCACATATACTCAAACATGTAGTTATAAAAGGTTCAAACATACATTTACTGAAACGAAGTATAAAAAAGGACACCCGCCAAAAATTATCCATAAAACAAAATAGTTCTTTAAGCTTTGTTAACTACCACTTTCAAGTTTATGCTACTAAACTTTTTCTTTGCAATTATTTTGGACGAGGACAACCAACAAATAAAACATTTTTTTTTTCAAAAAAAATCATTATAAATCAGTGCAGAACAAATTAACCTTAATTATTCTCAAAATTTATTTATTCATTTTTCACATATATTTCAAATCTTATTTTCTCTATAGAAACAGAAAAGTGAAGATAATTCCTTCGTGAGAATGAGAAATTGGAGACGTAAAAATCAAATTTTGACCAAAAAAAAACCCTTAATAATAATTTGTTCTCAGTTGGATCAATATTGTTAAAAAGATTTAGTTAATTTTTGTGTCATTATTATATTTTAAAAATCGCATGAGCCCATGAACGAGGAACTAGCTTAGACAGCCCAAAAGTAGGATTTTAAAAGCAAATATTCAGTACTACGTTTTTAGTTTTTAGTGGTTATTTTATTATTTTTAGATAACCAGTGCTTTGTAAAGATTCCATGCTGAATTTCTGTATATGAACATTTCGAATGAACATTCCCCGAAACACTCAGTCGAAATTGTGTAGATACACGTAACATACTTAATACTTTGTTGCACTAGATAGGTAGGTGTTTTTGTATATGTAGCTAGGGATCATTATTATACTTTTAATATTTATTAGTTTTTCAATTTTGATATGCTCGTACACGCTTCTACTAATTTATTAAATTGTGTATATAAAGAGGTTGACGTACGTTTCTGCTCAAAATTTATAACCTCAGTCGTGTTTATCCAAATTTATCTGCAATGTCACACCCAATTATTAATAATTAGAAATATTCTATTTTTAATCTCATCTTCTATATTTTCTTATTTTTATGATCCTTTTTTAAATCATTAAATCTTCGGACGCTTGTCTATAATATTCTATATATGTGCTAATTAATTAACACAAGAAAACGAGTTGGCTAAATCACTAACCAATGCCATCGATTTCTCATCTCTTATGTTGTCGTTTCATAGCTTTAGTCAAAGTCTTTTCAAAATCACGATAGGAAGTCAACAAGAATGCAATAAATTCCGTTCCAGCTGGTTACATATTCTTGGTCGAAGTCTCCTTCCTCCGTACTATATTATGTGAGATTTTGATTCTCGACACTTGGAGTTTTATTCTAATGTGAAAAGGAATAAATTGATTAGGATTGACACGGTTATGACTTTGGCTATCCTTAGCCTTGACTCGTACACTAATATCTTTTTTTCACTAGGAAGCAACAGATGACAGTTAAAAAAAAAAAAAAAAAAAAGATATACACCTAGCTGAGTTTGACTAATAAAGTGGACATAATTATCAGCCTCATCATATATATATATATATATATATAACGCTATTTTATTTTGAATTAACGATTGATGATAGCTCCTTAATTTCATACCATTCATACTTCGTTTTCAGTGGCCTACTAGCGTTCCCATACTGTGGTGCAATGATGGTCATATTAATTTTGATCTTATATATTATTCGAGCGCAATATTCTAAAGCGTGTGCTCAATCATTCCCTATTGTTTCCCATGATGATGACAACACGACGATGTAAAATGGTTTTGTGAGTGAACACAGAACTATACGAAAGTTTGGTGAGGAGGTTCTTTGTCTTTTATGTAATTTTTTTTGGTAAGATTATCTTTTACGTAATTGGCAAAACTTAGAAAACTCCAAAATGCTAAAATGTCAGCTTTACTTTACTTTTTCTTTTTTCTTTTAAGAAAACATTACTCGCCGGCTCAATGGTTAATACAAATGTCAGTTTTACTTTACTTTTTCTTTTTTCTTTTTTCTTTTAAGAAAACATTACTCGCCGGCTCAATGGTTAATACGAATGTCAGTTTTACTTTACTTTTTCTTTTTTCTTTTAAGAAAACATTAATCGCCAGCTCAATGGTTAATACTAGTCCAATTATTTTTTTTTTTTTAATAATACTCGAATTCTATTCCAATGTTTAGTTCCCCTTAATTCAAACTATTGGTCTTTCCTGAGATTCAATTGGGAATTTATTAGCAAAGCAAATATCAAATAACGAATTAAAAACGTTACGTGTTATCACTTACCATAGGTGTAGTGAAGCTTTGCTCTCATACCGTCATTTTAAGAAAAGAGGGACACTCATCTTTTGGCTCCTCCTTTGAATTATCACAGTCCGATTTGGTTGTCAAACAATTTTTCTTTTTTTTTTTTTCTTATTATCGCCCGTTACACGAAATTTAGAACATTGATGTACGACGAATTATCATATGACAACAATAATATATACTAATTAATTAGCGCCAGTTAACTTTCCTCTATCTGATCACATTTTATTTTTATTCATTTTTAAAAAAAAAATCACCAAAGTTTTTTTAACTATCTAGAAATAAGAAACTAAAAACCGCAAGTTACACAAAATTAGAAAAAAGAAGAAGAATTGAAAGTTGGAAACAAAATAGATTTGACTTTCCAATAATCTTGACTTATTTTAAGATTTGAACCAATATAAGACTTGGGACAGGGCACCATCATCCTATGTGGCATAAGGTCAAGCCTAATCATGCAGAAAACTCTCTCTCCCTCTGTGTCTCTCTCTTCCTGATGTCTCTGTTCACGAATAGATTTTGTTTGTTTTTCTTTTAAAAAAAAAAAAAATCAGTTTTTTCAACTATCGTTTACTGCCTCTCCAAACTGTCTAAACGCGTTAAATCTCTTTCTCAATCCATGAACGAGGTTCGAAATGTCCAAACCTAAAACCCCGCAACCCCTTCTTATACCAATCTCCCCATGCATCAATATTATTATTCCAAACCCATTAAAAACCATAACAACAACAAACAACAACTACTGTAACAACAATATCAACATCATTCCCAGGCCCAGCTGCCAAAACGGCAACCTCTAAATCCTCAGACGACGAAGAGCCAGAACCTGCGACGTCGGCATTACACTGGCCGACGTCAATGGCCTGGCTCTCCGGCACCGGCCATTCCCTCTGCCACCTCTTTACCCACGTCGACCACCACAAAAAACACCCCTCCTCCCCTCACAACGCACCGCCTTCCACCCTCGGGATCCTCTCCTTCGAGACGGCCAGGATCATCTCCCGCCTCGTCTCCCTCTACCGCTCCCTCTCCGACGATGAAATCCACCGCCTCAGGACCGAGGTCATGCGCTCCAGGGGCGTGGCCTACCTGAACTCCCGGGACGAGACCTACCTCCTCAGCCTGGCCGGCGCCGAGCGCATGGAGGACCTCAACGCCGCCGCCGACGCCGTCGCTCGGCTCAGCCGGAAGTGCTCCGACCACGGCCCCGTCGGGTTCGGCACGCTATACGCCGATCTGAGGCAGGGAGCGATCGACACGCGGAGGTTCGAGTACGAATGCAAGAACGTAGCGAAAATCGCGGAGAGGATGGAGAAGCTGGTTTCCGTTACCGCGAATCTCTACGCCGCGCTGGAATCTCTAACCGAATTGGAGCACTCGGAGAGGAATATACACCGGTGGAAGAAGAATCTGGAGGCGAAGCAGTGCGGGAAGGCCACCAACTTCGAGCTCTTTCAACAGAAAATTGCGTTCTTGAGGAAGCAGGTCCAGCATTACAGAGAAATCTCGCTTTGGAGCCAGACGTTTGATAGGATCGTCGGGTTCATGGCCCGACTCGTCTGCGTCGTGTTCGCCCGAGTCGCAACCGTTTTCGGGCCCTACGTATCGGGTCTACATCTTAGCCCGAGATGTTCGCGTGCTGTCCCGAACTATTGCCTTCTGGAAGAAAGAAAATTTCACCACCATCGAAAATGGGCCTCGAAATCAGGCCCAACTACTCATCATGAACATTGCAAAAAGGGTCTGACTCTGACCAGTTGGTTGCCGTGGCGGAAGTACCACCATCATCAACATCATCACTACCATCATCATCATCATCATCATCATCGGACGTTTCAGCCCGATGACATCCCACGGCTCGAAACGGCGTCGTTCGATGATTACGATAGCGCGACGGGCAGCGATATAGGGACGAATCACAACGTGGCGTTGGGATTGGCTCCGGTTTCGACGGTGGGAGGCTCGGCGCTGGCAGTGCGGTACGCGAACGTGATCATAACGGCGGAGCGTTGCCTGCACACGCCGGACACGGTGAACGACGACACGCGCGAGGGGCTGTACGAGATGCTGCCGGGGAGGCTGAGGGCGACGGTGAGGTCGAAGCTGAGGAGCCACTGGCTGAAGAAGAAGGAGGAGCTGGCGGAGGGGTGCGACGGGCACGCGCTGGCGATGGGGTGGAAGGACGCGCTGGAGGAGATGATGACGTGGCTGGGGCCGATGGCACACGACACGCTGACGTGGCAGGCGGAGAGGAACTACGAGAGGCAGAGGTACTTGGGTGGGAGCAAGTCGACGGTGCTGCTTTTGCAGACGCTGCATTTCTCGGACTTGGAGAAGACGGAGGCCGCCATTGTTGAGGTCTTGGTCGGCTTGAGTTGCTTTCAAAGGTACGAGAATAATCGACGGCGTTCCGCTGCTGATCATCACCATTTTCAACAATTTCGTCGTCGGTTTTCTTAATGATGGATCGATGGAGACCCTACTTACGTTAATTCATTTTCAAGTTTTCTTCTTTCCTTTTTTTTTTCACATAATTATTCTGTGTATTATACACCTATACTGTTTTCCGGAAAGAGTTTTAGATAAATATTGGAAAAAAATTGGGACAAGCTATCTTAATTAGTCACTCATAATTAGAAATTCAAAAGTTTCATCATATATAATTTGGAATAAAAATAATACCTGTCATATTATATTCTCGCCGTGTGAATTAATTAATTCTCATATTTAACAACGAATTTAGTAGGAGTAAGACCTATAATATCCCTTACTTCTCACAATTATTAACATGTGGCTCTTTTTTTTTTTTCATGATGAAGAATATTTTTTTTAATTTTAAAAAGGTGTAAAATCTTCGCTTTGGATAATAGTTTGCACTCATTCTTCCCAGTTCTCCCTTCTAAAGAGATCTCCTCCTAATGAAGCAAGTTTGAAACTTCACTTCTCTAGTCTCACCGTTATCAACTTGGCTACATATATATACATGCTTATTAGTAATGCTCTTTTATTTGTCTTTGGAAATGTTTTTGAGATAACTTCACTACTGATCAGTTATGTATTTTGTTTTTTACTTTCTGATCTACTCTATGTTTGGTTTTCAAGTTCAGTACTAGCTATAGCTTGAATGGAACTCAATTTTAAGAATCACGTGGGTGCATTGGGTAGTGCATCTCTCAAAGCTGATTCCATAACATATTTGTGTGAGTTTTCTTGTTGAGACAATTGTGTCTGGACACCGGATTCATTAATTCTTTAATCAATTACACAATCGGCGCTTTAAAAAGAGATAATTATCTAATGAAATCTTACAAGAATATTACATTAAAACCAATGATACATGTATGACTAATTAAAAGAAGTTGACAATCAACAATTAAATTAACGACTCTTGCACTTAAGATAAGCAATTAATAAGAGAAAAACTACCATCAGACGGACGCATGTTGACGGATCCCACTGGTTCTCCACCTAGCTAGACACATGTTTGAGACAAGTCCTCCCCAATAAATTATAGATAAATGAGCTAATTACAATTTACTATCCCTAGCTCCCCTGAAGCTTAGAGAAGTTGATAATTGAATGTTGCTCTAGTACTCTGTTAAGTTTGTCTTTAAGCATGAAAAGTTCTTTTTTCTTTTTTTCCATTGGTTGTAGTATATTACCATGCACTGGTAAAATTTATGAAAGAATCTACAAGTGGGGGCCACTCCATTTGTATAAAATGATATCAAAATGAAGAAGTACGATTTTCGTAAATAATAATAAGAGGATAATTGAAACAGGTACCCAAGATATTAGAAGACTTACAAGCAATTCGAAGCATAGCATGTCAAAACGGAAGAAGAAGAAGAAGATATATGCATTCTAAAAATAAAGACCAAATTATGCAATAATCAGGTGGGGAAGCCCAGCTTCATTGGTGCATGGTGTGGACTGGCCCAGAGTTATTTGCCAACTCGGTAGCCTGGCCTGGCCCGTAGGTCCATACAAATGATGCATATTGCTTTCGCACGTAAATTATATAATGGATCAAAATTTTTAGGAAACAGCGTGGTTTTGATTGATTATTTGTGGCTCTTAGAAATGGCTAAATAGTGGATCCCCTCATGTTAATGTTAGTTTTTTTTTTTTTTCATATTCTTTAACAAAAATGTCCAAATTTATATTCACTATTTCAGACACAACGAGTCTATAAAAATTGATATAGTGATAATTAATCCGTGTAAAAAGGCACATCTGTTAAAAGGAAGTGTAAAAAAAGTCCTCTGGTATAATTGCTACATTATTATTATTATTATTACTACTATTATTATTGGTATTGTTCTTATCAGTTGTCCACGTGTCTCTGAACTGCTGATGTTATATACACCAACTGTCCATGTATCATTGCTATCCCGGAATGTCTTTAGATTCAGGCTGAGGCAGGGGTAGACACCTGCAAAGACTCTCTGATGCTTAAGTCAGTGATTTATCCCTGAGACTGAACAGTAAGGGTTTAGTTTTTCTCTGTAAATATTTTTTTGTATATTGTATATCTCCCTTTTTAGGGAGAAAACAAGGCTTATATATATAATCCTGAAACTGGAACATTTCTGACTCTCAATCCTAAGATTGAGTACCTTTTTCAATCATGACTTACTCCAGAAATCACGGATCGTGGTTACCGTGACCTCTCTTGTATCGTCGCAGCCTATTTTCCGCCATCCTTTACGACTCCAGCCTGTCGGGGGTGAGATTTTGACAAGCAGCCATTCTGTCAGGACGACTTGCCCAATGCGCGCACCTAGTGAGCTACGGTTTATCCCTCTGCTCCAGAAGGCTCCATCGTCCTAGGGAGAAGGCATCTGGAGTGGCTGTGGTTTCTTCTTCCTCCCTTGGTCCACCAGTTCTTTAGCCTTACGAGGATTCATCTGATGCAGCTCAATGCTAACGGAGTCATGATCTTAATGGGGCTTTCTACTTTTCCGTCCTCCTCAACACGCATATTGACCTAGAAGTGGCTTTCTATGTCTATAAGCTTACCTTCATCCCTAAAAAGTGCTCTTAACTCACTTTCTATCTCCAGCCGCTCCTGGGGCGCCATATCTTCTGGGCTTATCGAGATCAAATAAACAGTGGGACTCTCATTCCAGGATATACGCCGTCGGAGGGACGTGGTGCTCTCCCTGGGTGAACGGAGAGCGTTTTCAAATCCCCTCGTTCTTTCTGCAAAGTAAGTACTGGGTCGTGAATTTCGGGTCCGTGCATATTTCGTCTATTTTTACTCATGACATTTTTCCTTGCGCAGCCTCTTCGGAGGAAAGCAAGTTCGAGTCTCGGCTGTCGGCGGGTCGGCTCCAGGAGCTAGAGGGAATCATCCTATTTGGGTCATCCGGGGATTGCCGACACATCCATGCTATCCTAAATCTCCAGGTGATAAACATGATACCAAGGATGGTCTCATATCTCCTCTTCCCGCTAGACACGTGGGTCATCACCAAGCACCTTCGGAGCCAGCTTGATGCCTCCGCCCTGAACCGGTTCCGCCGGGATGAGCAGGGTCACATTGCCATGGTGGGTCGTCAGATCACGGCCTCGAGCTAACTGGCGGGTCCCAATGACCTGATGGCACAGACCAGTCACGAGCATGAAGAGGCGGTGAAGCTCGTGGCCGAGGAGTGTGACAGGTTCCGTAGGGAGGAAACCCCTGCCCTAAAGAGGGCTAAGGATGAGTTCATTTTTGTACCTTGGGGCTCCGTCAGTCAGGTCATGGCTGCGTTTTGACCATGTTGCTTCCTCTATACAGGTTTGGACGCATGCCCTTCGGCAGACCCTTCTCCAGTCAAGGAGAAGACTGCTGTGCACAAGGCTCGCTCCAAGGTCCCCGCTGGTCAGCGTTTGATGGTGTCCTCAGAGGATGAGGCCTCGTGAGTTGTCATCCCAAGAACAGGCTTGGACGATAACTTGGAGGGTCTATTTGTGACTGGGAGTGAAACGCCTGTAGTGCCACCTGCCGAGGTGGGCATGCTCGTGAGCTGGGAGGCGCCGGCCACAAAGGTTGTGCATGGCAAAAAGGCGCCTTCAAGCCTGTCCGGTGTTGCCCGCTCCTGTGGAGAGATTGCTGAGCTCAGCAGAGGGGCTCCGAGGTTGAAGTCTCGGCTGTCTTCCCCTTCCCCGGTCTCCACGAAGCGGGATCGCGAACCCGATTCATCCAAGGGGGGGGGGGAAGCTCGGTAGAGAAGAGAGGCAGAACCACCCCTGCTTCCGACAGCGACGATGACGGGGCTACTTTGACTCTCATGAAGAGGAGGAGGTCCGTGCGAGGCAGCGCGTCTAAGGATGTTGGTCAAAACAAAACCAAAAAATCACACTTGGGCGTTCCATCGGCGGAGGTGGCAGCCGAAGCTGCTGATGCAGTAGCAGTCATCGCAGCTTCTTTTATCGAGGGTGCGCCCGGCGACGCCTTACTCTCTACAGCCACCACCTTTGCCACTCCGGGGGCGTCGAAAGAAGTCACTGGAGCGCATTCGGTGAGGGGTGAAGGTGTCCTCACGATCGGCGGGGTGAAATAGCGTTCCTCAGATGCAGACAATGCCCAGGGAGAGGGTACGGCTACAGAGTCCGAGCTGGAGGCCCTCTCCCCAGAGAATGTAGAGCTTGTGGCTAGTTACAGCATCGCATAAGTTTGTTTCGTCTTACTGTAAGCACCAAGTTCTTGGCATTCTCTCTGAACACTGACTCCTCTTTCAAGCACTTTGTAGCTAGCTGCCATCCAGTCCTATTCCTCTCGCATTAGTGAGCTGACTGGGTAGTTGAACACCCGTGCCATGATGGCCGAGCGGAGCGACGCCGCCCTTGCCATGTTGAGGGCGGATTTCGACTTGTACCGGAGCCTAGACGAGGCTAGGGTCAGCAGCACAGTGGCCCACACTTTGAGCATCGAAAGGGTCAGGCGTAAGGAGCTGGTCACCGCGTTGGCTGAGGCAGAGACCGCCAGGTTGGCCCAAACCGAGGCTGCCAGGCTGACCCAGGTTGAGCTCGAGGTCAAGGAGCAGGAGCTACAAAATGCGGGGGCGGAGATAGGTCTGCCTTTCATCGCTCACGACAGAGCCGTCGACGAGGCCAAGGAAGCGAGGAAAGCTGAGGCGAAAGCCAAACTTGAGGCCCATTCATTGCAGCGTAGGCTCGACCGGTCCAACGAGGTAATCTGACATCTCTATTTGGATCACAAAAAACTGATGGAAGCTCATATCGAGTTGTCTCACAAATGTGGCGAAGATCTCACCAATATTAACGATTTTTTGATCGACTTATCGCAGCGGCAAGCGGAGCTGAGGCTAGCTGCACTGAGGGATAGACTGGCGGACGCGAAGAAGCTGAAGACAAGGTACCAGAGGCAGGTGGATGTCCTTTCTGCAGAGAGCTACAGGTCTGGATGGGAGAACAGGGAATTCAAAGGCCACAAGGTGGTAATGCCAGACCAGTTCGATGGGTAGAAAGGCATCGAGAGGGACCATTATTCCCTCAGGTACTACATGCAGCAGTTAGGGGACGAGATTAATATTGTGTACCCTGCTAATGTGTTGAAGATGCTCGACGAAGATAAAGATGGGCCCTCTAAATCTGCTTCTGTCGCCAAGGAGATTGTCCTCACTCCGGGTCCTCCAGAACAAGCTACGGAGTTCTCTGGGGATCAGCCTGGCAAGGGCACCCTGACGGGCGGAGGGTCAAGCATGATCGTCTTGTCCAGCGACGATTCCAATTCTGCTGCAGCTAGTCTAAGCGTCGAAGCCAGCGTCGCTTCCGTCCCCGGAGGTAACTAGGGACTCTCGCTCCTTTGTACATTTGTAAAGTGCTGACCTCTCCGTGTAGAGCTGACCCATGTTGCAAGCAACTGTTTAAATAATAAAACGGATTATTCTTCTCACGCTTATTCTATGTTATCTATTATATTCATTATTATAATTTTTTTTGTTGCTTGCATCCGTAGTCAAGGTCGGGCCTCGTATACGATGCCATTCCTTTGTCGGCGGTTTGCCCAGCTTCAGGGTCTGGCCTAATCGTATATGATGCGGAGTTACTAGTGAATTCCCCTTATGCTATGACCGACGAGGTCAGCTCCGGAGATTGGAACGTGAGCTCCGGCTCGCCTGATTTTGAGGATGTATAACTTCCGTTATGACTTATCTTAGCAGAATATGATCCGCGCGTATAGCTAGATTTCTCTGACTCTAAATGAGAACGCGCCAGGAATCAGCTCCAAGGATTAGTCGACAACTGTTTGGACCCGTCACTTCAGAGGAGAAGGCCTGGGCTTGGCTCTTTTTGAGAGCGAACAGAGCGTTACCACTCCGACGTGTCCTTGCAAGTCTGCCCAAGACCTGCTCCTGACAAATAGAGACACTGGATCTGTGTCTGTGTCGACCACGCATCCTGTAATCTAAGCAATAATAAACAGAATTTGGTTGTAATTTCTGCTTTTACGCTTAGTCTTGCCCAGACCTACTTCCAATGGGTAGGCCTTGGTTCCGTTCACTTCCTACCCATGCATAGCTAAGGTGCTCTCTGGGGAGGGTCTACTTCCAACGGGTAGACCTTGGTCCCGTTTGCCTTTGGCTTGTACGTAGCTAAGGTGCCCCTTGGGGAGGGTCTGCTTCCAACGGTTAGACCCTGACCCCATTTTCCTTTAGCTCACGCTTAGCTTAAGTGCTCTCTGGGGGGGGGGGGGTCTTATCACTCAAATCCCCCCCACCCCACAGGTATGTCCTCTCGGGTTGTCGACAAGCAACGTGATCCCCGTGGCGCAATTCTTGGCGAGATCCACTGACAAATGTTTTATTGCATAGCTCAATTCCCTCCGCATGTTTTCTCGAGCCATTGGCAATTATTTTATTGCGCGAGGCGATTCCCATAGCGCGATCTTTACTGAGGTCTGCTGGCAAACATTTAACTGCACAGCCCGATCCTCTTCGTACGTTTTCAAGGGCCATCGGCAAGTATTCTATTGGACGATGTGTTTCCCATAGTACGATCTTCGTCAAGGTATGCTGGCAAGCATTTTACTGCACAGCTCAATTTTCTTCATACGTTTTCTCGGGTCGTCGGCAAGTGATGTGATCCCTGCAGTACGATTGTTTTCGAGATTTGCTGGCAAGTTTTTGGTTGCATCGCTCTTTCCTCTTCGTACATTTTCTCATATCGTCGATGAGCGACATGATCCCCGCAATACGATTTTTATGAGATCTGCTGACAAGCATTTTACTGCACAGCTCTTTCCTCTTCGTATGTTTTCTCGGGTCGTCGGCAAGCGATGTGATCCCCGTAGTACGATCGTTTTCAAGGTCTACTGACAAGTTTTTGGTTGCACAGCTCTTTCCTCTTCGTACGTTTTCTCGGGTCGTCGGCAAGCGACGTGATCCCCGTAGTACGATTTTTATGAGGTCTACTGGCAAGTTTTTGGTTGCGCAGCTCTTTCCTCTTCGTATGTTTTCTCGNCACAGCTCTTTCCTCTTCGTACATTTTCTCGGGTCGTCGGCAAGCGACGTGATCCTCGCAGTACGATCGTTTTTGAGGTCTGCTGGCAAGATTTTAGTTACGCAGCTCTTTCCTCTTCATACATTTTCTCGAGTCATCGACAAGCGACGTGATCCCCGCAGTACAATTTTTATGAGGTTTGCTGGCAAGCATTTTACTGCACAGCTCTTTCCTCTTCGTACGTTTTTTCGGGTCATCGGCAAGTGACGTGATCCCCGCAGTACGATTTTTATAAGGTCTGCTGGCAAGCATTTTACTGCAAAACTCTTTCCTCTTCATACATTTTCTCGGATCATCAGCAAGCGATGTGATCCTCATAGTACAATCGTTTTCGAGGTCTGCTGGTAAGTTTTTAGTTGCACACAGCTTCTCATCAGTAAATTACCCTCAGGGGAACGGCCAAGCAAAAGCAGTGAACAAGGCCATATTCAGCAATATAAAAAAGAATTTGCAGGAGGCCAAAGGGGATGGTTAGAAGAGCTACCAGCCGTCGTGTGGACCCATCGATCCACAGAGCGGAGGTCAATGGGAAGAACACCGTTCGCCATGGTCTACGGGTCAGAGCCTGTGATCCTGATCGAGATTGGCCTCCCGACCCTTCGCTCCGAAGTGGTAAGAGACGCCTCACTGAACGAGCAGTAGCTAAGCCATAACACAGACCTCCTAGAAGAAGCAAGGGACATGGCCCTGGTCCGTCTGGCCTCATATCATCAGCAGGCCAGGTCCTACTACGCGAAGAAGGTTAGCGCTCGTCGATTTAATGCCGGAGATTGGATCTTGAGGGTCAGGACAGGAAACTCCTCGAAGCTGGACTCTAACTGGATCGGGCCTTATGAGGTGATCAAGACGCTCGATAATGGTACATACATCCTAAAAAAACTCAAGACCGGGAAGAGCCTACCGACGACTTGAGAAATCGTACGAAGAGAAAAGAGTTGTGCAATAAAACGCTTGCCAGCAGGCCTCATAAAAATCATATTGTGGGGATCACATCGCTTGCCGACGACCCGAGAAAACGTACGAAGAGAAAAGAGCTGCGCAACTAAAAACTTGCCAGCAGACCTCGAAAAAGATCGTACTGCGGGGATCATATCGCTTGCCGACGACCTCATACAACTCACATAGCTCCTTTAGCTTCGCGTTCTGAAATTACGTGCCGTGATCGGCGTGTATCTCTCTCGGGATCCCGTACCGGCAGATTATATTTTTCCAAATGAAATTAATCATATCTGCCTTATTGACGGTTACGTAGGCTTTAGCTTCTACCCATTTGGTGAAATAATCAGTGGTCAATAGGACATACCTTTTTCCTCTTGGACTTCTGGGGAGTTCTCCGACGATGTCCAGACCCTATTAAGTGAACGACCAAGGAGTTATGTTCGAATAGAGCACCTCCATGGGTTGGCACTTCATAGGGGAGAACCTCTGGCACTTCGGTCGGCGTGTTGAGCCCGTATTTCGGCAGCGGGTCCCTAGATTCTTGCTAGACCTCTTTGTCGAAGTCTTCCATTCGCCCACTCCTGGCTTCGCTTGCTAGCAGTCCTTCGAGGTGAGCGTTATCTCTGTGTACTTCTGCGACTTCATCTTTTAAACCCAGGATGGCCTCGTGGGCCATCTCTGCCTTCCGGTTTATTTCTGCTAGGGCGACAAGTATTTGTTCTAGCTTTTGCTTCGGACCTGGTCATGCTTCCCGGGAGCTCCCTTCGGCGTCAAGACGTGTGCTCCTGGTTGTCATTCTTAAGGGTGTCATTCATTGTTGTATGGCCTTTTGTTCGCGGAGAGCGCGATCGTGATACTCCTACTTTTTCTCTCGCGCTCGACAATTCCCACAGACGGCGCCAAACTGTTGGTGTTGTTCTTACTGACTGTCCACGTGTCTCTGAACTGCTGACGTTATATCCACCAACTGTCCACGTATCCTTACTATCCCGGAATATCTTAGCTTTAGGCTGAGACGAAAAGGCGGGAGTGACCACCTGCAAAGACTCTCTGATGCTTAAGTCAGTGATTTATCCCTGAGACTGAACAGCAAAGATTTAATTTTTCTCTGTAAACGTTTTTTTATATATTGTTTATCTCCCTTTTTAGGGAGGAAACAAGACTTATATATATAATCCTGGAACTGGGAGCTTTCTGGCTCTCAATCCCAGGATCGAGTATCTTTTTCCATCAAAACTTACTCCAGAAATCATGAGTCGTAGTTACCGTGACCTCCCTTGCATCGTCGTGGCCTGTTTTCTGCCGTCCCCAACGACTCCAGCCTGTCAGGACGACCTGCCCAATGCACGCACCTACTCAGGATGGCATTAAATGCTCTGTCTAGGTCTAGAGTGGTGAGTTACTTCCCACGGTATTCTGGCGGAAGACCCTTGAGGCTCCCAACCCCCAGCTGTCGGGGTAAGAATCGAACTTAGCCGAATCCATCCAGGGTCTGAGATGGATTCGGCCCTTGCCTCGACAGCCCATAGGCCTATGCGGTACCACGTGCGACTCGCGTGACTTTTAATCGGTCACTCTGGACACGTGTCGAATGGTGTGTCCCACTTGTGACATATTCTGCCACTTAATCGTTTACGTAGTGTATTATTTAAGAACGGATCCCACAATTATTATTATTATTATTATTTCATATAAGATATAACAAGAATTTTAAACTTTTTTCTTTTCTATCGGAAAATAATCATGTCCGATGCCTCTACCAATGTTGTGCCAAAAAGCACTAGAAAACTCTAAACATCCTCGATCAATCCATGGAACCGCATGGCCACGCTTGAAGATACGGGGCATATTTTTACTTTAGTAAAGCAAATATATTTATATATATATATATATATATATATATATATCAATTTTAAACGTATATGTAACTATAGTATTCCTGTGAATTTGATATCTTGCCATATACGGAGAATGATGTTACAGACGACAAGTATGGATCAGAGTAGGGTATTAATAATGGAGGTCCCAATATTGCCATGAATTTTCCTTTCTTTCATGAAATACTCCATGCAGCATCGATAGGATCATGAAAACGAAACTTTTTGTAGTTTATAATTTATTAGTGTGCGTGTTTTCCTTCCCAAAAATAAATAGGAAAAACATCTTCATTGGTGTTTGACTTCGCCACGTGGCTTTCTTTTTTCCTCTTTTTCATTTAATGTACGAAAGTGATTGGTTCTTAACTTTGAGAACTCGTTATCGCAGTAAGTACCAGAATTTTCCAGGTTTGTTTATTGCTTTTGTTTCATGTTTAGGCAGTTAAAATTATAAATCATCTGACTTTATTATATTCCCAAAAGCTACTTCCCATATACATTCCAAGAGGTATATGTAACTATATATATATAGATATATTCTGTAATTAAAACAATAATTCATGTGAAATATTAGTCAGTAAAAGCTATGATTCGAAACTTCATTCTCAGTTTAGCTATAGATGGTATATCCTTAAAAACTAATTTGATAGAGAAATATTTATCCACCTATATAAATACTTATGTTAAAAGGGAGAACAATATATACTGATATACAGTTGTTGACATTTGGAATTGGCAATTACACATTTATCATATTAGGTTCTAATATAAGATTATAAGAGATAATTACAGTACACATTATACAATATGCAATCAAATTAAAATATCTTATCCTCTACCTTAGAGTAGCTTACCATTTTTTTTTTAGCCGAGTAAAAAAAGTGGCGCACCCTTGTGTATAGATTAATGATTCTCTCTCAAAGTAAATTATACTTGAACAATTACGGTGGTAACAATTCGAACGCTAAATTTTTTAGTTGCAAGAGTATCAACTTTATTATCCTGTCTTTTAACACGATGGTTAGATTTGAAATAACTTTTTTCTCTTTTTGTAACACAAATTTGTGGCAGCGAAATTACCTAATTTTGAGTGGATAAGAGAGAAGTTAAACCCTAGCCACAGAACCAGCTGAGTTCCCAGAAGCCTCGGTTTTGTTTGGAAGTAAAAACTATTTGGCTAGCCCTCATACCACTTTGGCTCAATGTTTATGATATTGATACCCACAGTCCAAACCAAGGTCCACCTCACCACCAGACATCCCTCCACGTCATCCAGCCAAATCCCATTTTGTGTGGCCGTTGGAAAATCGTAAGCCAATCCCACAAGATATTTTTTATTTTCATTTTTTCTTTCTATTTTGTGATAAATTAATTCATTTCCATTTTCAATATCACAATCTGAAACAACTCAACAAGAGAGAGACTCCAAAAAACACTCCACACATCCCTATAAAAAGCTCATCCCCACATCTCCCTGTCTTTCAGATACACAAACACTTAGCTCCAAAACTACATCTAGTTGGTCTCATTCTCCAAGCTACATACTTCTTGTTTTCTCTCGATTAGTCCTCCAATTTAATCACCACCGTCATATTCATCGCTTAACATAATCAATGGCTGCTTCAGTCTCAACCATCGGAGCTGTTAACAGGGCAACGGTACGTACAGTGTTTTTCCCGCCCTTTTTGTAACAGAGCCACCATATCTTAATTCTTTTCCTCGTTCCCATCGTGCAAACCTTAGAACTTTAATTTGTTCTCTTTANAGAAAAGTAACAATTTTTTCCCCTTATTGGGATCATTTCCATTTTTTTGTGAAAAATGGAGTCTACACTTTTATCTCAAGTGGGTCTTAAAAGGGTAGTATGGTTTTTTTCAGCTGAGGCTAAACGGTGGCGTTTCGGGTGCTTCATATCCAAGCTCGGCGTTTTTGGGCAACAGCTTGAAGAAGGTACAGAGCTCTAAGGTTAGCCAGAGGAAAATCCCAATTGGGAAATTGAAGGTAGCGGCGGAGTATGACGAAGAGAAGCAGACCTCAAAGGACAGGTGGGGAGGCCTCGCATTTGACACGTCAGATGACCAACAAGACATCACCAGGGGAAAGGGTAAGGTGGACTCTCTCTTCCAAGCTCCAATGGGCACTGGGACTCACTATGCCGTTATGAGCTCCCATGACTATATCAGTGCTGGTCTTCGCCAGTAAGTCATTCTAATTCAATCTCATTTATGAAAAATAATAATACAAAACCGAAGTTCATTTTTTATTTTGTTATTTTTTAAGTGTTTTGATCCGATGACATTGAATTTTTTTTATAGGTATAGTTTGGACAATAATATGGATGGTTTCTACATAGCTCCAGCTTTCATGGACAAACTTGTTGTTCACATCACCAAGAATTTCTTGAACTTACCAAACATTAAAGTATGTCATATTGTTAATTGAAGTGAGATGATCATTAAAGATCTCCTTTTTTTTTTCTTTTTTTTTTTTGTGTGGTAAGCTATGGAATATTATCAATTAATTGGGACTTTTTACCGCAGGTTCCTCTTATTTTGGGTATTTGGGGAGGCAAAGGTCAGGGGAAATCATTCCAATGTGAACTTGTCTTTGCCAAAATGGGAATCAAGTGAGTAAAAATATTCTTAAACCCTTATTCTATCTCTTCTTTGGTTTAGAACTGGAAGTCTTATGGGTTTTCAAGCAAGATTCGGCCAGTTGTAGTTTAATTCTTTGATAGAGAGAAGTCTCCAAATTTGGCATATTTGTCTAGAAAACAAGTTTGGAAAAGAAGTGTGCCTATTTTAGAAAGATTTTGGGTCTGATTAACGCATTATAATATACGTATGTATTGACCGTATACTAGTCCGATTGTGATGAGTGCTGGAGAATTGGAAAGTGGAAATGCCGGAGAGCCAGCAAAGCTGATCAGGCAAAGGTACCGTGAGGCAGCAGACATAATCAGGAAAGGGAAAATGTGTTGCCTTTTCATCAACGACCTTGATGCAGGAGCTGGTAGGCTTGGAGGAACCACACAATACACAGTCAATAACCAGATGGTCAATGCTACCCTCATGAACATTGCTGACAATCCCACCAATGTGCAACTCCCTGGAATGTACAACAAGGAAGAAAATCCCCGTGTACCTATCATAGTCACCGGCAATGACTTCTCCACCCTCTACGCCCCTCTCATTCGTGATGGCCGTATGGAAAAGTTCTACTGGGCGCCTACCCGGGAAGATCGGATTGGTGTCTGCACTGGAATCTTCAGAACTGACAATGTGCCTGATGAGGACATCGTCAAGCTTGTAGACACATTCCCAGGACAATCCATTGGTAAGCCTTATGCCTCTACCTCAATTTAACTATATTTTTCAGTTTACATTATGTTGGAAATCCAATGTTGCCCAGTTTCTAATAGCTTGAATTTTCAAGAGAGTTGATAATCAAACATCATAATAAAGCAAGTCATGAATTCAAACTCTCACAACTAGACTCTCCAATTGTATAACAGTCAGAGCTATCTGTAGACTTCTTTGGTGCCCTTTTCTCAACTTATGTAGTTTTTTATGGTGAATTACATTTACCATATAAAATCGAACATTGCCCTTTTTCTTGTAACTCGTGTTTTTGGGATAATTTTCCTTGTAACTTACCTTTTTGGGAGTACTAATATGGTATTAGAGTAGGAGATTATGAGTTCAAACTTCTGTAATGACACTCCAATTATCATGAGAGCCAGAGCCATTGTGTCTGATTATTGAACCAAAATTCGTTTTGAAATTGTATCTGCAGACTTCTTCGGTGCCCTGAGAGCTAGAGTTTATGACGATGAAGTGAGGAAGTGGATCTCCGGCATTGGAGTAGAAAATGTCGGGAAGAGACTTGTGAATTCCAAAGAAGGACCCCCAACTTTTGAGCAGCCAAAGATGAGTCTTGACAAGCTGCTTGAGTACGGAAACATGCTTGTCAAAGAGCAAGAGAACGTGAAGAGAGTTCAGTTGGCAGACAAGTACTTGAAAGAGGCAGCTCTTGGAGATGCCAACGACGATGCCATCAAGAGTGGAAACTTCTATGGTTAGAATCTTAGATTTTCCTCAAGTACTCCTTGATGAGAAAATTGATCAAAGGGTCTCATCATCTGGCTTTAGGATTGTTATAGGAAATAATGATTTGGGAAGACGTCGTTTTTAAGTTTTTTCTTTCTTTCCTGGAACTTGTTTGGATGCAGGGAAAGCTGCTCAACAGGTTAACATTCCTGTCCCAGAAGGCTGCACTGATCCATCGGCAGCAAACTTTGATCCCACGGCAAGGAGTGACGATGGCACCTGCCTGTATCAATTTTAATTGAGTCTATATAAGTACAAAATGTAGGCAATTGAAATTGTAGAACAAATGAAAGAAGAATAACGTCTAATAAAGAGAGACATCAATTCTTGTCTATGATTTAGTCATCTATGAGTCATGGTGTATATTGTTCTACTCTGTTTCAATATTATTTCCAAAAAAAACGACTGCTAAATTGAGTGACATCCATAAATAAGATTTGTAAATTAATTGATTCCGATATAATCTTATATTAGTTGACATTCAAATGTGCAATACTAATAAAAACTTCAACGTATCACAATTATATCGTTACAATTTTCTGTGATATCATGCCTTTGCCCGTAACATTCTTTTCACGGATTCAAAAAAGAAAAGTACAGACATATTGAACGTTTGGTCCATTAAAATACCTTATCTTGGATATAGCCAGCTATAATTTGGTTTTTGCGGCTCCATTAATATTTCTTAACAAGAGAATACCAATTACCAAACAACATTTTAGTACTCGTTTCGATTTAAAGTATAAGAATAACCGAATTCAACTGTGATTTGTGAAAATAGGGCCAAACTCAAATAATGCTATGAGCAACGCTCATCTAACACGTAGTAATTGATTTTTTTTACAAAAAAAAAAAAAAAAAGAATAAATGTTGCATTTTATAATCAACTTTTGCGGAGTAGCCAATCAAGGTTATTAGTTGTGAGGAAAACTAATTAAGCACATGATAAAAGTTGTCTGTTTCTAAAATGCGCAATGTAATGCACCAACCCAACCCATAATACATGCTGGCACTACGTTGCTACATCATTACTGTGCTTTATATAGTGTGCTTGAGATAGGTATCCCTATAATGACACTATAAGTTCCCGCCCAACGGGAATATATATATATATATATATATAGGTCACCAATTCCGAAGAATTTTATTTATTTATTTATAAATATTAATTTGTTTTATTAAAAATTATTACACATACTTTTTATGACAAAAAATAAAAAATATTTATTATTATTATTTTAATTGCTTTATGATAATCGAAAAAAATAATATAAAAATAAAATGAACCATATATATATTCTAGTGCAAACCAAATTGTAGGGCCGAAGGATTTCAGCAATTAACATGCAACACTCGTCAAATCCTCATAGGGGCAATATCGTATTAAAAAAGTACTGGTTTAAAGTTCAAACCAATCGTGCCTACAATTTAATAATGCAAATAAGAGAGCAGTATTCAATTGACCAATTCAAGACCATGTCATAGGATATGGATTCATTGTTAATTTGTTTTGAAGAAAGGAGACATTTATTAAAGAACTCAGATTACCTCTTCTCTCTCTCTCTCTCTCTCTCTCTCTCTCTCTCTCTCTCTCTCTCTCTCTCTCTCTCTCTCTCTCTCTCCTATTTTGTTCTCCAAATTACGCATGCTCCTTCCTTTCAATTATATTATCTTAAAGCATTTGCACACTACCCTACTGCTCTGGCACACAATTTTTCCGCAGTTGCCTATAGTTGACTATCCTCATGAACCATAGCCAATCAATTACCATGGTGATTGCTTTGAAGCCTGGAAGCTTTGTACATAGGATTTGGATCAAAACTTGATTCTTCTTTTATATTGGAGAACTATATCTTGTTCAAAAATGCTAGTATTACTCTCCGTGAGGACAGAGTATACAAGAGGATGCCATTAGCACTCCTCTAATTTGTTTTATTTTCATATTTAGTAAATTTAGAAAATAGATATAGTTTATAAATGAACCATTTTAAACATAAAACTTAGCATGGAAATATAAGGTCATTTTTACAGTATAACAAAAAACCTTAAACCTAGTTGCATATCCCATGCATTCAACTTCATCTAGACTTGGATTGTTTTACTTTCATATTTAGTAAATCTAGGAAATAGAGGCAGTTTATAGATGAACCATTTTAAACATAGAAACTAGCATGAATATAAGGTCAATTATACAGTAAAACAAAAAAAAACCTTAAACCTAGTTGCATATCACATGCGTTCAACTCATCTAGACTTAGATTCCATCTCAAAAAATAAAAAATAACCAATTCATGAGGCAACTAGCCTAATATTTTATAACCCCTTATCTTTCTCATTTTTAACCAATTGTGGGACTTTATTTACATACTCAATAAATAGTTTTCTCTTAGGGTGGTACTACTACCATCCCATTGTTTCTCTCCTACTCCTCTTTTTAATTAACTTCTTTTATTTTAATTCCTGCTAAAAATGTTTATATGAGTTATCGGTTATTATTAAACAGAGTTTATAAAAAGTAAAAATAAAACTGGTTTATTCTCTTTATACAAGTTGAGAGTCATAAAACAAATATGCAATTTTGAGGATAAATATATTATTTTATATTTTATAGTTAGAATCTTATTTTCCTACATGTCCTTTTTTTTTAAAAAAAAAAAAAAGATACGTTAATGTTCTCGTCAAAAAAATTTCGATTTACATTCTACATCACAATCTTGAAGAAGACAATGAAAAGGAGGAAAAAAAGGGTTTTGAAAACTAATTAATAACAAAATATCATATGAGTAGAAGAAATTCATTTTAAAAAATTATAGGTACAGGTAATTTGCATCTTTGCAGGCGTCTATTTCATTGAGCCGTTATGGGTATTTTTGAAACTAACAAGGGATGAGAAAAAAAATTGTATTGTAAAATTTGATGAAACTTCTTCTTAAAATTAATAAGAGTGAGAAGAGAGGTTAAAACTTAAAAGTAATGTGACAACAGAGTCCCCATCATCATCTTTTGGCCGTTACTATATAGCAATTTAAGCCACTTTGAACTTTTAAACAAAAGTTGAGGTGTTTTTTCCACGAGGGCCTTGTTTTTTTCTTAATCATCGTTTGGCCGTTAGTTTCTGTAAATTCATGTCCAAATAAGTTATATTAAAATAAAGGATATTAGGTCACAAGGGGTACCCGGCGGTCGGCTCACTCACTTCCATGCAGCCCAAGGTTTGTTCCATGTTTAGGTGTAGTTGACGCTTAAAAAAAATAATGAAAAAAGAAAAAAGAAAAAAAAAACGATAATAGAAAATAAATCATCATGTCGTATGGATGATGAAGCTAAACCTACGTCATGAGAAAAAATAAAATAAAATGACAACATTTCCATAGCCCAGGGCCAGAATATCATTTTACTATATATATTTTTTAAAATTTTAGCAACATCTCTTTCTCATTTTTCTTAAACATTCTACTTTTTTTTTTAACATTCTACTGTCTTGTTGTTTGGCATATGTATTATAACATAACTTGTTATATTATGAATATGTGATGTATGTTATAAGTCTACGTCTTAAATAAGAGACATAAAAAGGTAAAAGATAGTAAATAAACAAACATTCTATCTTAGTTGAAAAACAAATATCGTTTTAGGAAGAAATCAAACCCGGCTTCTATGTTATTGCTTATTGTTTTTTAGTTCTATATTTTTTAATCTTTGATGTCGCATAATTTTTTTCAATATTTTTTGCTTGGGTTGATAGAGTTGACTCAAAATTTTTTTTGGCCTCAAATTCTTTTTCTTGTTGATTTTAGTTTTCTAATTCAAGATATTTTTTTTCATTTGAAAATATTGATATAAAAATATTTCTTTTTTTTCTCTCTGGTGGTATTTTATTTTCACTAACATTTTTGTTTACATTAAAATTTAAAATGAGGAATTTAATTGGTATTCCACGTGATTTAATCTTATATGAATTAGAAAGCATAAAAAATTATGGGAAAAATCAAAGTGCCAAATTGGATATGGGACGGGTAAAAATAGTAAATAAACAAAGAGAGCTACTTTTTTTTTTTTAACTAATCATC
This sequence comes from Parasponia andersonii, assembly GCA_002914805.1. Taxonomy (NCBI): domain Eukaryota; kingdom Viridiplantae; phylum Streptophyta; class Magnoliopsida; order Rosales; family Cannabaceae; genus Trema; species Trema andersonii. The sequence continues at coordinate 130,852 of JXTB01000716.1, read as the reverse complement.
TACTTTTTCATAATTTTTCAATCCTTTACTTTAATTGATAGAATGATATCTCTAGAACAAGGTTTGCCGACATTAAGTTGCTTAATTTAATAAGCATGTTTGGGTTTTATGCAATATATAAACAAACGATCTGTGTCCAAGTCAAGTCAAATCCTCCATGGTCCATATTTTGATTCGAAAAAGATTGAGCGAAGTGGGATTTGAGTCATTATCTTTAACCACATTCCAAAAGTGCCTGACTAAACAATTCCAATGAGTCATTGGTGGGCTGACATTGGAGACCGTCTTATTAGTAGACTCCTTGACGTTGAAAGTATAGAGGCGTTTGGAGTTTAGCGCATAACAAGAGCCAAGAAGGCCTAACTCGTGTTAGTGGTACAAACTCTTATATTCTCAAATATTCTCTTTCGGGACATTTTTTCTTCAAGCACATGACATTGAAGGGACGTTATATAACTTATATAAATTCATCATTGTATCCAAAGTTGTTCTTTTTATTATGATTAGTTACTTCACCGTATGTTTGTTGATTTGTCTGACTAAAGCCTTATCTACGTACGTATCCAGTACTTGCTCAAGACTCAAAGAGTCAGGACCATGTGGATGGTTTTACCACAATCCGACAGACATTAATTGAAACTCTTCTTCATATCAAAAAAAAAAAAGAAAAAGAAAAGGAAAAAAAAAAAAGAAAAGAAAAGGTAAAAGAACATTTATGGGCAACTTTGCAAAAAAGAACATCTAAACGGACGTACCTACAGAAATATTAAATTACAAATAAACTTGTAATAAAACCACAAAAGGGCCAAAGAAAGAATGAAAAGTAGGTGTTGCCAATGTTATTATGGCCATAGCTTCATGCTCATTTTTACGAAAGTGAATGAACTATGTTAAAGCTTCACTGCTAAAAATAAGTAGTCGTGCATTTGTTTTCTCACCTTGATTGTATTACTAACGTTGATAAGAAAGTAACATTAACACTGAAGAATATTAATATAATAATATATTTGAATATTACAGTTGTGTCTAGTTCGGTACAAACATTACTAGACAAAAATTGTACGAGTTTAGCTTAACGGTAATCATGCTCTTTTACCTTGTGAGTCATTGGTTTCAATCCACCAACCTTTTATTTATTTATTTTTAAAAACAGTCAGACAAACATGTCTCTCCTCCATTCCTTGGTACATAATTTTCAAGCTCATTAGCTCAAACTCCAAAAGTTTAAAAAAAAAAAAAAAAAAAAAACACACACACTGTTTTGCGGCTAAGGGCTACAAATCAAAACCCACATTTGATTCCCACTCTGCTGTATTATTATTTTATTACTATATCACATTACCAGTACTTTTAAAAAAAAAAAAAAAACCACACTGTTTTGCGGCTAAGGGCTACAAATCAAAACCCACATTTGATTCCCACTCTACTGTATTATTATTTATTACTATTACACAGAACCAGTACTTCATCCCATCGCTGACTGAGGGGCCATGTGACCCATTAATTGTGTTTGAATTAGTCTTGTTACTCTCTTCCATTAATTCCTTCTTTAAGACCCCCCAACCATTTCTTTTTCCCCACTTCTCAGCTTCAGATCTCCTTCACCAACCTCAATCAACAAAAAGACCAACTATTACTTCCAGTCCAACCCAATCTCACCCACCTTTTTTTCTGCCCATTCATTTGTGATAAACCAATCAATCAAAATTATATACCTTAGATATAATATATCATCACCTCTCTAGATTCAACATGGAAAATCAGTATCTTTTCATGGTTTTCTCAGCTTTGATCTTAATCTTTCTGGTCCCAACTTTTTCTCAGCTCACTGATCAGCTCTTCTACTCCGGATTCAAAGACGCGGGCACTAATCTAACCTTAACAGGAAGCTCAGAGATTCAAAAAGATGGGATTTTGAAACTGACAAACGATAGCAGAAGACTAATTGGTCACGCCATGTCAAGCTCTCCTGTTCGATTCAAGAACTCCACCAATGGCCAAGCTCTCTCCTTTTCGACTTCTTTCGCTTTCACCATAATCCCAGAGTACCCGAAGCTCGGCGGCCATGGCTTGGCTTTCACCATTTCACCTTCCAAGGCTCAAAAGGGTCTTCCAAGTCAGTATCTTGGGCTCTTAAACGCCAGTGACAGCAGCGGAAACTTCTCGAACCACCTTTTCGCGGTCGAGTTCGACACAGTTCAGGATTTCGAGTTCGGAGATATCAACGACAACCATGTCGGAATCGATATCAACAGCATGAACTCAACCGCTGCCGCCACCGCATCATATCTCGACGACAATGATCCTTCTAAGAGTACTAACTTTAGCCTCAATGGGAAAGCGATTCAGGCTTGGATTGATTACGATTCAGCTCGGACTCTGCTGAACGTGACGGTTGCTCCGTTTTCGAAGAAACCCAGAATCCCGATTCTCTCTGTTAAGATCGATTTGTCTCCGACTTTTGAGGAGTACATGTACGTGGGGTTCTCTGCTTCGACGGGTTTACTCGCTAGCTCTCATTACATCTTGGGTTGGAGCTTTAAGCTCAACGGAGAAGCTCGAGCTCTCGACTTGGCTTCTCTTCCTTCTCTTCCAGGCCCCAAGAAAAAGCACACGGCTTTAGCCATCGGAGCCGGAGTTTCGGCCACGGTGATCTTAATCTCCGCCATCTCAGTCGCCGTCTACCTCTTTTTCAAGATCAAAAACGCCGATCCGATTGAGAAATGGGAGTTCGAGCTAGGCCCACATCGTTATTCCTACCAAGAACTCAAGAAAGCCACTAAAGGTTTCAGAGAGAGAGAGCTTCTCGGCTATGGTGGTTTTGGGCGAGTTTATAAAGGAACGCTCCCGAAATCGAAAACCCAAGTCGCGGTTAAGCGAGTCTCGCACGAGTCCAAACAGGGTCTCCGGGAATTCGTGGCCGAGATCGCCAGCATCGGCCGGCTCAGGCATCGGAACCTGGTCCAACTGCAGGGATGGTGCCGCAGACGTGGCGATCTCCTATTGGTGTATGATTTCATGCCCAATGGAAGCTTAGACAAGTTCCTATTCGACGAGCCCAAAGCGATTCTGAGCTGGGAACAGAGGATGAAGATCATAAAAGGGGTGGCTTCGGCCCTGTTGTACTTGCACGAAGGGTTCGAACAAGTCGTGATCCACCGAGACGTGAAAGCCAGCAATGTGTTACTCGACGGCGAGTTAAACGGTCGACTCGGTGACTTCGGACTCGCCAGGCTCCACGACCACGGCTCCAATATGAGCACGACACGTGTCGTCGGTACAATGGGGTACTTGGCGCCGGAGCTACCCAGAACCGGGAAAGCCACGACCAGCTCCGACGTGTTCGGCTTCGGAGCTTTATTGCTCGAGGTGGCATGTGGGCGGAGGCCCATTGAGCCCAAAGCTCCGCCGGAGGAGTTGGTTTTGGTGGATTGGGTTTGGGACAACTACAGAAATGGAAAGGTTCTGGAAGTTCTGGACAAGAGGCTGAACGAGCAATACGACGTCGTCGAGGCGGTGATGGTGGTGAAGTTGGGCCTGATGTGTTCGAACAATGCGATTGTGGGCCGGCCCAGTATGAGACAGGTGGTGAGGTACTTGGAAGGAGAGGTTATGGTTCCGGGTCAGTTGAGTGCCCCGGATGAAGATCTGGAGGGGAGGAAAGATCAGGTGTGTGCGGATGGTTTTGATAATTTCTTGCACTCGTTTCCATCGTCGTCGTTTGATAAGTTGAGTGGTTCTCACTCGTTTGGGAATAATAGGGCTATGGACATGACTAGTTATGCTTCTCTTTCTACTTCTCCTCTTTCGCTTCTCCAATATGGCAGAGGAGACCACTAGATTATCAGATTAGAGATTAGTGATGTCCAACTCCAATGTCTTATCTCTCTCTCTCTCTTTTTTTTTTTTTTCTCTTTTCCCCTTAAAGTTTTGAAATCTGCATATGTTTTGAGGATACATGGAGATCATATAATATAACACTGTTTGAGAAAACACAGAGAAAATTATATGCATATGATTCACACAATGTAGATAGAGAATGATTGAAGTACAGAATCCATATATTATAGCGTTTGTATTGTGATAACAATGGCTCATTTTGAGCTAAAGTAAGCTGGCAGACTAAATGGTAAGACTTTTTGGCACTACTTTTCTACTCTTCTTCTATGATTTGAAAAATGCCTCTTCATATTCTTCGGCTTCTACTTTTTTTTGTGCTATGGGTTGTGCTAAATATTATACAATACATTGTCATCACCATCAGATGCATTATGTAGTAAATTTACGTTTCACTTATTTCTTGTACTATTTTACTAGCAAAGTGTGCTCCAAAAGTCACCTACAACTACAATATTATTGGGTATGTAGTATCTTTAGCATCCACGGTGCTTCTTTAGTTTATTACCACAGAAGTCCGAACATGTTCTTCTGAAGATACAGTGGTTGCGGGATTTTGCCCTTTTCGTATGGGCCGGGTTAGACTTGGGATGCCTGATGCGGAAGTGCCAAATCGTAAAATTGAAGCCGAGAGAGAGAGAAAAGACAGAAAGAAAGAAAGAAAAAAGAAAATTGACATAAAACAGAGGTATATATATTATTATATTCAAGCTTTTTATTATTATCATTTTTAATTTTTAGGTTTATCTATTAAAAAAAATTATGTTTACGAAAAAAATTGACTCAAACACTGATTATTTAAAATTTCGATCCTTCTGAATAATAGCAAGTATTTTTTTTTATTTATAATAAGTGGAAGTTATTAGTAAAATTTCACTTTTAAAAAAAAAAATATCTCTTTTCTAGAAAGAAAAACAATATATATATATATATATATATATATATATATATATATATACACACGAATTCACCAAATCCTAAGTTAAAAGTTTAAATTAAATTTAACTTTGAGATTTGGCTTGCATTTTCAATAATTACTTTTNTAAATATATCTTTTTTTTCAGAAGGAAAAATAATATATATATATATATATATATATAAATTTATGCCTGACGGACATTTAATTAAAAGTTTAAATTCAATTTAAATCTGAGATTCAGCTACTTCTGATAATTATTTTTTCATTGTTATATAACGTTACACCGTAAGAATAATAGATTAGTAACACACAATATTGAAGACAATAGCAATCTCTTTTTTTTCTCTTTTTCTATTTTTTTTTTTTTTAAATGCTCTCCCCTCACCCTTTCACTGTTTGGACAATACATATTTGCTTTGCTTCAGTAGTTTTAATTTAATTTCAATGAAAGGAACTTCAGTCAAAGTAACATTATTCAGTTAAACCAAATTTTGACCAATAATAATCAGACAAAAATCATTCAGAAAGTTCTTTTTACATAATCCAAATCCAATGTCCATATTCGCACGAAAAAAGTAAAGCCAGAGTAGAGCACAGATATTAAAAAATAATAATAAAAATTACAATCGCTCTTCCTTTTCTCTTGAATAGACACAACTGCAGTTTAGAAAAGTATACCCTTCGATCTATACCGTTGACTTTGACACATTAATGAACAGAATTATTTGATTTAATTACTCCGTCCATAATCAATATTAACTATCACGTCATTTCGCTTTCGCAACTGCAGAGAGCTCTTGGACAAGACTTCTTCCAAAATGCTGTTGAGGTGAGTTCGGCCTTTGGGCTACTTGTTTTAAACCAAAGAGAAAATGACATGGATATTAACTTGAGCCAAAATGACTTTTGTGCATTTTTCTTATAAAAATATTTTAAAGAGTGTTAAGGATTTTTTTGACTATAAAAAATATTAAATAATAATTTTTTCATGACGAAGAGACTCTTGGTTATAAGTTAAAACATCGTTGATATTCCTAAAAGTGTCATTTAAAAAATATTGCAAAAGAAAAAAATCATTTTGGCTCAAGTTAGTCTTACTCGTATCTTTTTCTCTAAACCAAAATGTTAAGCATACTCTGTTATGTTGTTTTCAGCGTATAGAAAACTAGATATTGAGAAAGATGTTCTTTTTATTCCACAAGTGTATGGATTAATCACTTAACTGTATTGAGGAAAAAAAAAAATTCAAACCGTGCGCTATGGTTCTTTTATTTTGCTTTATCGTTAGCTTTGGGTCTTTTAATAAATACTACCGCAACGCATCTTACAATCCGATTTGTGATTTCTGTTTCCGTAATTAACCAAATTGCACCGTAAAGCTCTCAAGAATGTTAGGCCAGCTTATCAGTGCAGTAGCATGAGTGCATGACCCGGTATAACATGGCTCAGTTCCAAAACGTTAAGAGTAGTTTTGGGCTTAAAAAAAAGGCCAAATTTTAGACCTATTTTAACTAGATGTCCATTTTTTAAATAATGTAGAAAAATAACTCGTATATCTAGAGATGTCAATGTGAACCGGATTTTGTGAGCCGGCCTATATTTTAAAGGAAAAACACGATACTAACCCAGCATTTGGGCTCACCTGTTACTTATAGTAGGAATCGGGTTGGGCCTTTGTCATAGGCCTATAAGTCCGACCCGATACGACCCATATTAAGTCCACATTTAGTCCTTCAATATATGATTTTAAATATATTTCTTAATTAAATTTTAAAAAATCTTAATTAAATATTTTCATTTATATACTTTTAATCTTATTTATTTACTAATTTTTGTTTATTTTCAACTTATTTAAAATTTAAAAGAATATGAATAGATTTTAGGCCTATATTGGATATTTTAAAGCATAAAATAACAATAAAAATTAGCCCACATTATAACCCATATTCAGCTCGTATAGGCATAACTACTTAGGCATGACTCGTTTAGGTACCCATAAAATGTGGGCTAGGCCTACGAGCCGTGCCGAGTCCTTTAATAAGAATATGAGTTGGGCCGCCCCGACCTATATTTTGGGTAAGCCAGACTTAGGCACGGTACAAACTTCATATGGACTTATCACGTGTAGGTCAGACCGGCCTAATCTGAACCACTTTACATCTCTACGTATATCGGCGAATATACGCACCAAGTTTAAAAATGGTTTACTCAGTATAAAACTAATATGCTAAGTAGATAAACTAAAACTAATATATAAGTGGATATACCAATTGTAAAAATGGGTACACTCTAACAATTTAACTATAAAAATGAATATTTATTTAAAATGAAGTATAAAAAAGGATACCAACTCTTGTTTCTCTAGTTTTTTCTTCTTTCTAAATATAAATGTCGACAAGCGCCATGCAAAAGGCGAGAGTTTTTCTTTGACAATGGGGCTTTTTAGTCAAATAGTCAAATTTTGGATCATAGTTTGCAAAATGACTGTTTTTCAAACACTATTAATAATTGAGCAAATTTTAAAATTATTTAAAAATAATCGTTTTTCATATTTAGTCTATCAAAATATATTGATTTATTTTTTAAAAATTAATTTATTTTTTAAAAATTTAATTTACTTTATAAAAAAATGATTTACTTTATAAAAAATAGATCAACTAAAAAATAGTCATTTATCAAAGTAAAATTATAAAATGATCATTTAATAAATAGGCTAAAAAATGTTCATTTTTTAAATTGATCTTAAAAAAAATGTCATTTCTTATATGGTTAATTATATAAAAATACCCTCACTTTTAACCCCCTTTTTTTTGCAAGAAATACATTCACTTCTTAACTTCTACAAATTAATAACCATATTTTTAAAATTTTGCAAATTAATACTCTCATATTTATAAATCTATAATTATTACTCCCACTTTTGAATTATACAAATGAATACCCTAACATTTATGATTTCTACAAATTAATATCTTAAACTTTTGTTTTTTTTTTTTTTGCTTGCAAATTTATAATATGAGTAAATTAAAAGATGCAAATACCTCTTATTAACTTATGAAAAATATTTATATTAATATAATATCATAAATTATTTTATAGCTACTTTTTTTGTTAATTTTGAAAAAACACAAAAAATTACCTATCATGATTCATTTTTTTTTTACAATTAACCATTTTTATCTCTCATTCTAATTTGTGATTTTTTTTCTTTTTAAATGAAAAGTTAAATAATTTAATTATAAATATTTTTATAAAAATTTATTATTTTTTTAGTAAGTCTTTATTAAGTTAATGAGAGCTACTATTATCTTTTTATTATTAAAATCAACTAATTGGGCATCAAGGGTATAAATTTATAGGAATTTCAAATATTAGGGTATTAATTTGTAATAATTTTAATTGTTAGAGTATTAATTTATAGAATTTAGAAGTGAAGTTATTATTTGGCAGAAATTCAAAAGTGAAGATATTATTTTGAGAAAATCTAAAAGTGAGAATATTATTTTACAAAAATTCAAAAAGTTTGGTTTTTTTTTTGCAGTAAAGTTAAAAATTAGGTATTTTTATGTCATTATCCCTTTCTTATAAATTAATACTCTTGAAAATAAGACCCAACCCAATCAGAAATTCCGTAGGGCTTCTTACAAAATTCCAGTCCAAAGTATCAAAAATTGATTAGAAAAATATCATTTTTTAAAAGTTTTACTAGAAAAATAATATTTAAAAAAATTTAGAACAATACCATTTTTTAAAAAAATAAGTAGAAAAAATGGCATTTTTCAATGGTACTCGAGGTAACCAGTTAGGTTACTTAAGCTAACTAATCCAGTAACCGATCAAGTTACTTTACATAACTCGACTAATTATCTTAAGTATCTCATCAATTATTAAAAAGTGCTATTTTTATACATTTTTTTTAAAGTGGCATTTTTATAATTAAATCCTTGATTTTTCAGGACAAAATTAGGAGATTTTTCAAATTTTTTGAAAAATTACAATAAAAATTCAAATTTCCTCTAGCCCGTAGGCTTTTCATTAAGCAGGCCCATATAGTGGGTTAGTCTCGAGTTTTGAATGACTTGACGTGAACTTTGTACGCGAACCAAGCTAGCCTATTTCGACAATCTGTAGTTGTAAAGCAGGACAAGTTTTCTTATGTTCATTTCTCAATGGTCAAGACATTCTTAAAGCTAGAGTTACCTTTTTATTTTTAAGTATTCAAATTCTTTTATCAAATGTTTTCTTTAAAAGCAAATGAAGTACGTTAGTGATTCTTCATCGTTTGGTCGACATTGGTGGTCATTCAAGTCTGATTTTAGTAGTGTCTTTCAGGTGATTTCCATAAAAACAGATCATAAAATCACAGCCAACAATATTATATCTATACGAATTAATATACGTGACTCTAAAATCATGTCCATTTCTCATATTAAATGCAAAGGGATCATATATAATATATATTATATATTTTTTGCCTTATTTCTCGGAATGTAGGTTTTTGCATGATTAAAAAGTATACGTCATAGCATGTAATATTATTTGCTATAATAATTTTGCAGTACAGTTTAGTTTTTGGGGTGATTTGATTCCGTTTCCGATCACCCCGTGTGACTTTTCTAAGCAAAAGATATTATGGTTTGGTAAGATTTCTTGTTTCTTTTAGTGAAGCTTCCGACTATATGATGTAATGGTACGGGTCTCTCTCTTCCTCTTTTGCCTTATCTTTTCGTATTATAATTCGTTAAAGTACAAAAAATTTGATTTTTCTGCAATTTAAATTAATTTAAATTATGAATTTATATTCCTCAAAAAAAATACTTCCATATTTTGAAATTCTAAAAATTTGTATATTTTATTTATATTTTGACAAATTTATTCCCAAAAATTTTGAATCCAGACCTAGATTATATTATTATTATTATTATTATTATTTTCATAGAATTAAAATATTTACAAAAAATATCATTTGGAGTACATAAAATAAGCAAAGTAGGAAGGAAGGGTCCAAAAATTATGAATATAGACTCAGATTATGTTATTATTTTTTTTCAAAAAGTTAAAATATTTACAAAAGGTATCATTTAGACTAACTTAAAATAGATAAAATAAGAATAGATCGTACAAATTTTTAAAATTTCATAATGCAAAAATATTTTTTTTTTGCAAAAACTAAAATTGAATGTTTAGATTGCATAAAGGCTAAATAAGAAGGTTTTTTTTTTTTTTTTAATTATTAAAACAGAGTACATATAGTTTTGAAGTTCGATACATATAGTTTTGAAGTCCAATCTTCGATAAAGATATTAAGTATCTTTACCAACTTGAGTCCAATTAGCTTTTATTCAATTGTGGACACCAAGCTGGTCTTCCAATATTTAAAAAAAAAAACAAAAAAAAGAAAGTTCTCGTAATATAATCCAAAATCTACATTTGCATGTGAACAGGTACGCAATCAATATTAGTTTACTTGCAAAGAGAAGACAACCAGGAACTTCAGACATAAACCATTACTACGGTTCGATCTCTCTTATTTGAATCCCAACCGTGTAATATTTATCAGGTCTCAATAAATTAAACAAAATAGTTGGTAATTATGTCTTGGATGATTTTTTTTTTTCCCGAACCTGAAAAGTGGGGATTCAAACTCAGAACTCGAAGAAATTGTGGTTATCATTAAGCTATGCTTTTCATCACAGGATAAATTAAAAGAAGTTTTTTTCATAGATAAAAATATAAAAAATTTTAAAAGTTAAACTATACAAGCGGAAGCACAAAACAAGCAAAATACAAAATAGAATTTTAGCTTCACAAAAAAAAAAAAAAAGAATCATTTAAAATGATGAGGAACAAAACTACAAAGAATCCTCCTTGCATGTGTATCATGCAACTCACGATAAATTTATTTTTGCTTGGCATCAATTCTTCTAAATGTTAATTTTACAGTAAAATTAAATAGAAAATTTTCCTATGTGCCCTTTTTTTTTTTTCTTTAATCAGTATTAGCATTTAATAATCTTCCCCTTATTACAATCATATTTAATTCGGGGATTAGTTCCTTGTGTCTCTATCAGCTTCCTATAATTAATATATAATTACAAAGACTAATTATAAGGTGCTGTGGTACAACACAATCAACTTTGAAGTAGCTTCAACATGGATAGATATGAATTTAATTTTTTTAATATAACCAATATATGGATTTGAATCCAACTAGCTTTATTCAATCATATGACCAAGTTGGCCTTTCGTTAGAACAAAAAGCATATAAAAAGTTTTTGTCACAATATCCAAATTCGTACGTAACAAACGCCATCAATATAATTGTGTTGCCCTATTATAGTTTTTTTAATATAAAATGAGAAATACAATGTATGTTCGATAGAGGATTATAACAAGTTAACGACTAATGTTTAGAACTTTATTAGAGTATAGAGTAACAATAATATGCATAAATTCTTCTCCTAAGTAATCTTAGTGCACAATTTTGTCCCATAAATTTTATTCAGTATTTTATATTTGTCAGTTTTGCAATCAAAATCATCTTATGCAAATTATACTATCTTTTACTGGTAATGAAAGCTTTTCCCCTTCCCAAAAAAAAAAAAAAAAAAAACTTAGTCACGAGGAGACAGCAACCGAAGGTTCTATGTAACTCCTAACCTAAAAGGATTACCGTTCTCTAGTTTTAACCAACCTTTTATTATACGTAACCATCAAATTTTTCTTTTTCTTTTTTAAATATTATTTTCTTGTCTTTGCCTCTTTTAAAATTTTTAATTATAATTTTTATTTTTAATTTTATGTTTATTTGTTATGATTGAAGCATGAAATATCTAGGTATAACTAGTGGTGGAGGAGGCTAATCTGCGTTACCATATGTGGTTACAAAGTGTGGGCTCACTTGGCAGAGGCTACAGCCCGCCAAGCCGCCTCGACGACAAGCCATCAATTATAGAATTTACTCTATTAAGAGAGCGAAATTAGAGACTCAATGCAAAATAAGGAAACACTTTTACCATCAAGGACCACTAGGAGACTGACACGCTCGACCAGAGTTTCGTTTTTTTATTTGAAATTGCGTTGAAATGAAGCTCGCGTGCCTATGTATGGGCCCCCCATCCGGAGGCCGGAGCCAGCCTGTGTAAATGACACGCGGGCATTTTTGACTTTTTCCCTTTATGCGTTTTTGGCATGTTCGTCGCCCCTAGATTATTCTATTCACAAGCAAGTTGGGAAAGTAATAATCCCTTAGTTTTTTTTTTTTCCTTTTTTGGTAATTAAGTTTTAAATATTTTCGCAGTCAAGTCTTTCTTGTTTATAAATGTTTAAGTTTTTATATAGTTGAACATATTTAAGTGTAAGATTTTTTTTTTGATATGTTAAGTGAAAAAAATTGATTTCACAACTTTCACTAATACTAATTAGTTTGAATAGAAAATAGATAAAAGAATTTAAGAGAAAAGTTTAAAAAATTAATTTTCTATTTTTAATAGTTTTTAGATTAGCTTATTAATTGTAATTACTTTATAGTTACTTTCTTTCTTCAACTGGTACTAGTCAAATTTAGATTTTGACCTTCAAAAGCCCTATGTGACTTGAAAATACCAATATTTTAACAAGCACTAATAAAAAAAAAACTTAATTACTAAGATTTTTAAAACCTAAGGATTTAATTACCAAAAAACAATAACTCAAGAAACCACTTTGCCAAACGTGAATAATATAGAGTCGAGCATGCCAAAAACTCTTTATTTATTGTTCTTTTTTCTGCTAATCCATTTGTCTAATTTAGTATTATCCCAAAAATGGCCCAAATATTTATTCATCCAGTGTGGGCCGTTGATCTGATGATAAAAAAAACTGTTAGCTAATCACAATTCACAAGTCACAACCGTGGAATCGAAACAAATCTAAAGGTAATGACGAAAACTTTGTTAATAGGTTGTCACTTAAGAATGTGACAGTTTCTGCGTTTCAGTTTTAATTCGAGATTTTGACATAAAAAAAAAACTACATTAGCGTTGGTTAGAACTTGGGAAATAAAAAAGTTCATATAGCATTTTTGATGAAATAATTTGGTAATATAAGGGAAATTATTTTATTTCAATCTAATTTCTATTATATATATATATATATCTTGTTTTTTCTCTAGAGGCAGACCAAAATTTATGATATGATTTTTTTTCTCATTCCCTCTGAGCCGTGACTTAGGAAAACGACTTAGAGTGCAAAACCGCTCACGCTGCTCAATTGTATATTCTGAGAAAGTTTCTTAGAAGATTGTAATATTATTATTTCTTATCCTATACTTCAAAATAAAAGTAAATTAGAAAAAAGTGCTAATAATAAGGAGCTTTATAAAATCAAAATAGACACGGTAAGAGAGAATCGCAGCTGGACAGAGTGAAGCTGTGCTGCCATGTTTTCCAAGCTTCCAATCACGTTGCTTCTCTCGTTATCCATGACAGTAGTTCTACTACTTGTACCAGCTTCATCCAAAGATCTCAGTTTCACCTTCAATGGATTCAAGTCAGCTCTCAACCTGAACCTCGACGGTATAGCCGAAATAACCTCCAATGGCCTCTTGAAGCTCACAAACGGCACAAAACAGCAAAAGGGTCACGCCTTCTATCCCGACCCAGTGACCTTCAAGGCCACCCCAAACGGCACCGTTTCCTCCTTCTCCACGACTTTCGTCTTCGCCATCAGATCCGAGTACGCCACTCTGAGCGGCCACGGCATCGCCTTCGTGATTGCTCCCTCAAAAGGTCTCCCCGGAGCTCTCCAGAGCCAGTACCTTGGCCTCTTCAACGAGTCCAACAATGGCAACGCCACCAACCACGTCGCCGCCGTCGAGCTCGACACGATCTACAGCAGCGAGTTCGGAGACATCAACGACAACCACGTGGGCATCGACATTAATGGGTTGAGGTCAGAGAAATCCGCTCCGGCGGGGTATTTCGGCGGGAAAAATGGTGGGTTCAAAAACTTGACCCTCATAAGTGGTCTGCCGATGAGAGTCTGGGTCGAATATGACGCCGTTAGGGAGCAGATGCACGTGACTTTAGCTCCGGTCAACGTCGTTAAGCCCCAGACTCCCCTATTGTCATTGACCCGAGATCTTTCCCCGATTGTAAACGACGCCATGTATGTTGGGTTTTCTTCTTCAACCGGCTCTGTTCTAACTTCTCATTACATTCTGGGTTGGAGCTTTATGATCAATGGCCAAGCTCAAGAGCTCGACCTCTCTGCACTCCCGAAGCTCCCTCGGCTCGGACCCAAGAAGAAATCCAAGCTTCTAACAATTGGGTTGCCTGCAACTTGTTTGAGTTTGGCGGCTCTGGTGATTTGGGGCTTTGTCTATTTCACCAGAAGAAAGAGAAAATTTGCAGAGCTAGTCGAAGATTGGGAGCACGAATACGGCCCCCAAAGGTATAAATACAAAGATTTATATATAGCCACAAAAGGGTTCAAGGACAAAGAGCTATTGGGTGCAGGAGGCTTTGGTAGAGTCTACAAAGGAGTGTTATCATCCTCCAAAACAGAGATCGCCGTGAAAAAGGTCTCCCACGAATCGAGACAGGGGATGAGGGAATTCGTGGCCGAGATCGCCAGCCTCGGCCGGCTCCGGCACCGGAATCTGGTACCCCTTTTGGGGTACTGCCGACGGAAAGGTGAGCTTCTTTTGGTCTACGATTACATGCCGAACGGCAGCCTGGACAAGTACATACACGACAATCCCAAAACGATACTAAATTGGAGACAGAGATTTCGGGTCATAAAAGGGGTCGCTTCGGGTCTTTTCTACCTCCACGAAGAGTGGGACCAAGTGGTCATTCACCGGGACGTGAAAGCCAGTAACGTACTGCTTGACGGCGAGTTGAACGGCAGGTTGGGGGACTTCGGTTTGGCCAGACTGTACGACCACGGGACCGATCCCCAGACGACCCACGTCGTCGGAACACTCGGGTACCTAGCCCCGGAACACACCCGAACCGGAAAGGCCACGACGAGCTCGGACGTGTTCGCGTTCGGGGCTTTTCTGCTGGAAGTGGCCTGTGGGCGAAGACCCATTGAGGGGAGAGAGGCAGCGGCGGAGGACGTGATTTTAGTGGACCGGGTTTTCTCTAGCTGGTGCAGAGGAAGCATCATCGAGGCCATGGATCCGAATTTGGGGAAATCCGAATCCGGACCTGGATTCGTAGAGGAGGAAGTGGAGCTGGTTTTGAAACTTGGGTTGTTGTGCTCGCATATGGATCCGGGGGCCCGACCCAGCATGAGGCAAGTGGTGTCGTTTTTGGAGAGAGATGTGGCGCTGCCGGATCTGTCGATGCTGGGGCTGTCGGCGGCGGGCTTGACGTTCTCGCACAGAGAAGGTTTCGATGATTTCGCGATGTCGTATCCATCGTCTATGGATAGGGCGTTCTTCTCTCACCCGTCGTCGTCTGTTGCCGAGTCGCTTCTCTCTGGTGGCCGCTGATTCCATCTACTGAACAAGTCACTACTTATACATAGTTACATACCTACATTGTTCTAGTATTTGTAGTATTTGTACTTTTTTTTTTTTTTTTTTGAGTGGAACTAGTATTTGTACTTGTGTGGCTTGTTCAGATGAATTTTGTTCTTTTTTTTTTTTGTGGTAGAAATTACTAAAATTATTGCTGAAAGAAAAGACGTTTATTATCGATTAAAATGAAAATTTTTAGTCACGGAAAATAACGCCATTATATCTATTCCAAAAAAGAGATTCAGATTTCGAAAAATTATTTTATACGAACTTTTAGATTTTTTTTTCTATTGCTCAAGTAATTTATTTTCATTCGTCTATTTTGAATGCAAATAAATTAGTAAGATAGTTTCAAAGAAACAGTCAATCAAGTTGTAAATGTTTTTTCTTGGTAATGCAATCAAGTTGTAAATTAACACATTAGGTATGTTTAGATGTAATTAATACGAGAAACAAATTTATTTTAAAAAAAATAGACTAAAACTCATTAAAAAAAAATAGAAAACTTAGTACAAAATATTTCCGATAAATTAAGTCCCCCAAAAGCAAGAATCAAGAATCTTGTGGGCTATTTGTGTGCTACATCCTTTTTTCAAAAGCCACTATTGATATCTCGTTGCTAGAGCTATTGCCATTTTCATTACCAATCTCCAAAAATTCCAAGACCCATTCAAATAAGGAAGAAAGATAGAAAAAGAGAAATTTGAACCTGAATTGAAATAGTTTAAAAATAATTTGATTAAATAAAAATTAGGTTTGTATTTTAAAAATAATGCATTTAAAATCTATTTAAAAATGTGATATTTTGTGGAAATCAATAAAATTGAATAACAAATACATTTTATACGCTTTCTATTAAGAATCAAATATGATATATATAGCAAAAATAATTTAAATAATTTTTTTTTAATAATATAAATATCAATATAATAAAATTTAAAATTTAAGTACTAAAATGAAAATTTTCTCATAATTATGAAATTGTTTTTAGTATTATTTTATATTTGGCGTTAAATTAGATTATGATACTTATTATAAAATGGGACCCACTATATTGGAACGTGAATGAAGTTATTTTAAAATAATTTTAATATAAAAAAATTAGAAAAATATTTTAAAGTGGGACCTTGTTGCATTGGAACGTGGAATAAAAAATTCTTTTAATGTTGCCGATAGAAATGCATACTAGGGTGAGACTAATAATTTGCAAATGAGATTATTTATCTCATTCAAACGACACTAGTATTAGTTACTTAGGATCAAACATTGGATTAAGATAATAATTCTTATACCACCCTTAATCTACAGAGACATGATATCAGCTTAATATTTAAAAAAAAAAAATACACACACAAACAAATAAGTTTCAATGTATGAGATACGAAAAAATTTCTTGATTCTTGCTTTTATGTAGGCTTGATTTAATGAATAATATTGATTAGATTCTAATTTTTTTAATAAGTTTTAATTATTTTTTAACCTTATGTCTCATCTTAATTAAAATCTCAACTTATCAAATATTTTAATTAAAAAAGAGAGAGAAAAAAACATCTTATAAATTAAGATAATGTGCGTATTACATAATATTTTCCATCCGTTTGATTGATAAATAGGTATGAGGAAAAAATTGAAGCTTTTGATAATTTGGGGGCAACTTCAGATAATCGGAACTTCAGTTTGATTCGCCCATTCAAATGAGTAAAATATTATTTATAATGGAATGTAAGTTTTTACTATATTTATCTTGTGTTGTGCTGTCTAAAATCCTAAGGTTGCATATGATGTATATGCGACCTCCTCTGTGAAGGATATGTGCGACCTTCCACATATAGAATATATGCGACCTCCTCTGTGATGTTTACGTGCGACCTCCTCCGTGATGCTTGCATGCGACCTCTTTTGCAGGTTTTTGTGCGACCTTCTCCGTATAGTTTTCCTTAATAAACAGGGAACCCATAGGAAAAGGGGAACACAAAAACACTATAGAGGAAACCTACAAGAAGAGGGAAACAAGTAAATGCTGTGGAAGAAGCCTACAAGGAATGGGAAACTGAAGACTCCTAAAACTGAAGACTCCTATTTGCGAATAAGTTATCCTTTTCGAGTAGTTATCCAATTGTATTGTTTATGATTAACTAGTTATCCATTTTGAATAATTATCCAATTACTTAATTGGATAATTACCCAATTGCATAGTTACCCGTTTATTCAATTAGGATCCTAGAGACATAAGGAACCTAAGGGGATAAGGTCACTACAATCTATATAAAGGGGGGCTCTATGTTCCGAAGGGATCATGACACATTCTGGGTAGAAACAAGTCAGAGAGAGTAGAAGTTAGAGCAAATACACGCTTAGGGTGGTCTAAGTCTTGAGCGTTCCCCCATTAACATTCGAGTATTGTACCCTTGAATATTCATCAATATAGTGAGAGAACAGTGGACGTAGGTTCATCTTTTTTGGAGCCGAACCACTATAAATCTGTGTCTCCTTATCTGCTTTGATTATTTACCTCAGTTTACACAAGCCACATCTCTTAATTATTCATAAATTTATTGTTGATAAAACCTCCATCAACAATTGGCGCTAGAAGGAGGGCTATTCCGGCAGAAATATTTGTCAAATTCCACCTGCGACGATAATGGCAAATACCAGAAACACTACCAGAGCCGCCGGGACTAGCCAAAATCAGCCTCAGAGTACTGCTGCTACACAGGCAGACCCCGCTCCAGAACAGCCTACTATGACGGCAACAGAGGACCTATCTCGAAGAC
>JXTB01000716.1:88705-106542 GCA_002914805.1 Parasponia andersonii | reverse complement strand
GATGTATATGCGACCTCCTCTGTGAAGGATATGTGCGACCTTCCACATATAGAATATATGCGACCTCCTCTGTGATGTTTACGTGCGACCTCCTCCGTGATGCTTGCATGCGACCTCTTTTGCAGGTTTTTGTGCGACCTTCTCCGTATAGTTTTCCTTAATAAACAGGGAACCCATAGGAAAAGGGGAACACAAAAACACTATAGAGGAAACCTACAAGAAGAGGGAAACAAGTAAATGCTGTGGAAGAAGCCTACAAGGAATGGGAAACTGAAGACTCCTAAAACTGAAGACTCCTATTTGCGATTAAGTTATCCTTTTCGAGTAGTTATCCAATTGTATTGTTTATGATTAACTAGTTATCCATTTTGAATAATTATCCAATTACTTAATTGGATAATTACCCAATTGCATAGTTACCCGTTTATTCAATTAGGATCCTAGAGACATAAGGAACCTAAGGTCACTACAATCTATATAAAGGGGGGCTCTATGTTCCGAAGGGATCATGACACATTCTGGGTAGAAACAAGTCAGAGAGAGTAGAAGTTAGAGCAAATACACGCTTAGGGTGGTCTAAGTCTTGAGCGTTCCCCCATTAACATTCGAGTATTGTACCCTTGAATATTCATCAATATAGTGAGAGAACAGTGGACGTAGGTTCATCTTTTTTGGAGCCGAACCACTATAAATCTGTGTCTCCTTATCTGCTTTGATTATTTACCTCAGTTTACACAAGCCACACCTCTTAATTATTCATAAATTTATTGTTGATAAAACCTCCGTCAACATCTTGGAAATAATAACGTAAGAAAATTAGATTGGAGCGAACCCGAACTATTGAGGAAACGGGTCGGGTATTTGAAGCCGGTCCGAGATGGGGCAGTAGTACTAGAAATGCGTCACAGAAGCTTTGACACCAATCAAGGGAGGAGAAGACATTGATTAATTTGGAATCAATCAACTAAGGGCTAAGGCTAAGCAATGCCGGTGAGAGTGGTGGAGAGCTCCGCACCCTCTCAGCTTTCTGGTATTTCTCTCTTCACCATTATTTTTACGGATTCGGTCGCCATTGCTAGAGCTAGGGTTTTTCTTTTATTCTTATTTCGATACCATTTACCTGCTCTTTAATAGGTATATGTGTGTGTGCTTGTGTGTGTGTGTGTATATATATATATATATATATATATATATATATATATATATATATATATATATATGCAATTTGCTTAAAATTTCCTTTTTCTTTTAATTGTCCTCGAAAGAACTTTTTTTTTTTTTTTTTTTTTTTAAATTTCCATGATTAAAATCACAAATTCATTCCTTTGATTTCGATTTAACTTGAGATTTTTATCTGTCTGGTTTATTTTGTTGGAAATAACAAAAATAAAAATGAATTAACATATGTGCTTTTCTTTCAGAAGGTGCAAATTCTGTACAGACGTCACCACAAGCTTGTACCCTTTTAAGTGTTGGACAGGTTTTTTCTGTTTACGCAACTTCACATGATCAGTACTCATATATTTAGTTCTTTCATTCATTTTGAGCATAATTTTTGTACTACTTATTCGAACTATGAATGGGTTTCAAGTTTCAATCCAAGATGGTTGTATTTTGTATCTGATTGAATTGGAAGAGTTGTAGTTGATTTCTACGGATTTATAGTCGACCCATTTTGCTTTTATCTAGAACTTGAGTTATAGCATTGCGTATTAGAATATATCTTACTTGTATCTATATGGTTTATTACTACCTTGTATTTCACACCATTCTCTGTGCAACAATAATCGGTATGTTGGTCATATATTAGAGATGGAGATGCGAAAGTCTGGTTGTTTGCATTGTTTGATGGTTCTTGAGAGCTTTTTTTGGTCCTACGATTGTCACATATTGTTTGCAACTGCTGGATTAAAGAATTTCCATTGGCATTCGTTATTCTTTAGTTTTGAAGTGGAGGAGGAGGAGGAGGAAGTCATTGCCTTCTCCTTCTTCCTCTTGTTTTTTATTTTCATTTAAATATTTATTTATTTTCCGCCTAGAGTTTTTGTTTGATACTCATAAAGCAATAATGTTGTTCTGATATATGTATCTGCACACGTACATGAAGATTTGAAGAGGCGTAATTTTTATGTTTATCCTCATAGAGAACTTCTTCTACAGACCTTCTCTGGTACTCAAAATGTTTCGGGTCTGCAAAAAGATGAAGCGTGGAGGGTAAATGTCTGTATACAAGGATGCGACCTCGAACATGGTTATCTATGTGGTACCATGGAAGCTCTTAATGTTCCTATGGCAGATACTCCGGTAAGAATTTTCTTCTCTTCATGTTTCAACATTGGGACTGTTTTAATAGTCTCTTGTTCTATCTTTATTTTCAGTTTTCGGATATTACACACACACACGTAGAGACAGAGAGAGAAAGAGGATTAATAAAGAAATGATATCTCTTAATGAGAAAGAATCCATTTGAAATAGCAAAGCAGCTGCATTGTCTTATGAGACTTTCACTTTATAATATTTGTTCATAGATTAGGCAAGAAGGCATCTTTTCTATATAGATTCATGCTTCATTGGCATTCATGTTTCACTTCTCTGTTTTCTGGTGTTGTTATACAATATTAGGTAGCCATCCTACAGAAATAATTTGAACTTGTTTATTATTCTGAATGCATTAACAATCAATTTATTCTCCCTGATTTTATTGTTTCCTCTCTGGTTCTTAGCCTCCTGCAATATCATATATTTGTGGCAAGATCATGAACGATGTTGCATTTGTATGAAGTTATAGTGAAACGTTGAAGTGTGGGTTTCTTAGTTTTCCATTTTAGCTTTTCATAACGTTCGATAACAAGCCTTGATAAGAAAATTGCGCTTTTTGGATGTTATTGTCAATAAACCATAGAGATGCCTCCTTTTGCAGTTTCATCTCTTGTTATTTACCTTTTTACTTTTTAAGCCTTTCATTAGGCAATTTACTTTGCTGTTATTATGTATGTCAGGTAGTAACATTTTGGGAAGGGGAGATTGTTGATACCAAGAATTATACTTTCTTCACTGGAAAATGGGAGGCAACGTATGTTTCTTTTCTTTCTTTCTTTTTTCTTTTCCCCCCTCATAATCTTTTAGCTAGCATATAACCTGCTTAAATAAATACTATATTTGGAGGTACTCTTCCCTAGATGATTATTTAGAACCATATAACTGTTATCCATTTCTAATCTGTTTGTAACTTCTTCACAGACCAGAGGACGATATTCGGCATTGGACCAAGTTTTCTTCTTTCAATCCTTTACTGGTAAGGAGTCCTGATTTTTCATCACACATAGGTGATGCATGATCTCCCAATTCAAACTATTTTGTCTTTCACAGAGCCAGGTGGAGGTTGATGGAGGCAAATCATTGGACCTAAGCACCTGTCCATACATATTTATGGTAACTTCATTCGAAATCTATTTGTTGACATGGTGAATGGGTAACCTATACATGTGAAGTAAAGCCTTGCCAATAATTCATTTTCTGGTGCAGAGATGGAAGGAGCAGTACTTTGTGAATGTTGGAACAGATTGTGGGTTAACTATAGCTGGCTTTTACTATGTATGCTTCTCGTGTAGTGATGGCTCCATCAATGGCTTCTATTATGATCCTAATAGCAGGTCTCTATTCCACACCCCCCCCCCCCCCCCCCCCCCCCCTTCTTTTTCTTTTTTCCTTCGTTTGTTCAAAACCTTTTACTTTATATAATTACCTCTTTAGTCTTTCCTAAATGGTGGGGTTGTAAATTTGTAATTTTCAGAATGAAGAGGTATAAAAACTGAAATAGGCTATTTTTGTGGGAGGTAGAGTGATCAATTTTAAGTTAATTATGCTCAAGAACTAACGTCTAATTTTCTAATCCTGCTATAATTTGATGAATATTTACTTGGATGAACCTGCAGCCCATTCCAGAAGCTGGAGCTGAAATCTACAAATGAGGGAAGATCAGGTTTCAGTTTTTCTTCATATGCGTTGCGATGAGATAGATTATAGATGACTGAGTGGTGTTTGAGGCATCTAAGGAAATCAGACGAGTTTCTTGATGTACATCTCTCAAAACTTGGGAAAAGACGTAGGCTATCGTTAACTTCAGTTATTTGTATGAGAGCTCTGCTCAATCTATTCTGTAGTGTTCAGCTCTGCTCAATCTTGATTCTCTAATGTTCTCTAGTGTTCATTCTTTCTGTATATTTTAGAATCGAGTTTTAAAGAATGAACACTTAAAGCGTGCATTGTGTTAGGCCAAATTTGTCTAAAGTAACTTTTGGTTGTAAAATCTTGGATACAGATTCTGTGATTGTTATGAAAAATATATTGAAAATATTCACGTGAACTGGGTAAAGTACTAACTTATATATAATGGTCCCATAACTGATCATAGACAACGATACCCAGTTGTATTTGCCCTTATCTGGTTACTATCTTCTTCCTTGGTTTCAACCCAGATAGCTTCTTAAATAAGATCACTATTCATCTCTAGGATTACTGAAGGAGTATATATTTTATTAAATCATGGTGTGGATTTAATATGAAAAAGTAGACTCATAGGATAAAGCATTAACAACAGCTCAGCTGTATCCAGTAATTTGTCCACATTGCGATGTTCCTTGTTGCAAGTAAAGTGAATTGAACAAAAGGAAATAAATAAAAATAAAAATACTGAAATGCACAAATAATTCTTACTTCTTAGTATGATATACTTTTTAGTTAAGTATGTAATGTCATCTGATTGATAGATTATATGTTTCATTGTATATAATAACAAAAACAAATGTTCATAGGGGAGAAGGAGAAAAAAAAAAAAAAAGGTAAAAGGAAAACTAGGGAGTAAGGTTTTTACATTTTTTAAACCTGGAGTCAGCAATTTTGGCACAAATGTTAACTAAATTTCATCTTAAGAAAGGGACACTACAAAGTTGTGTGATTGAAAATAATACCACATTAGTTGTTTAGTGCAAATTTTTGTTGCAAGTTACTGAGTCTCTAGCATTAGTTGAAGAACAAAAACTAGTAACTGGTGTCAAATCGAACAGGCATCCTCATTGAACAAAGCAGTTACAATGCAAAAGGAACATTGAAAAATCATCAGAGGCTCATGACTAGGGAGGATGTGGGGTTGAGGAATAACGCAACGTGGGCCCACGTCCAACTGGGAAAGCGACCTGACTCAACTGCGAAACTGGGGCCCACTAAGTCAAAAAAAAAAAAAGATCCGGTTCATTGCCCCAACCCGGACCACAATCCAACTCCAACACCGAAGGAGCCGATTATCATTTATATATCTCACAGAGCCAACCTCGTGTGCTCACGCAATTGGTTACGGCGGTCAAATTATGTATTGATAAAAGGTAAAATATATTGATTGCATTTATCCCACTTCATGAGGGACGTGTCCCTCTTTTTATTTCCCTCTCTCTCACGTACCAACTCAACTCTCTTACCCACTAAGGACTCATCTACACATCTCTAGCTATAAAAATAAAAAAAAAAAGCTTCTCAACTCCATCATACCCGTTTCATCTTAGTTTGTTTTCTTTCATTTTTCGTTTCTGCGTCTTGTACAAAAGACAAAAACAAAGCCCACCAAATGATTGATTCAAACTGATCCTCCTAGATTGGTACGTTTTTCTCAGTTTAATATATATAGTACGAATGGATCATATCAGTTTGCTTTGCGACGAGGTTTGGCTCTCGAGCCCTGCCAGTGATGATACTCCTGTACAAATGACCCAACATGGTACGAAAAAACGTCATGATGATAATGGTGAATTTCATATGACTAAGGAAGAGTTCGAGCAGGCTCTTAACATATGCCTAGAGGAGGAGAAAAGTCATATTCCAAAACATGATTACTTACAATATCTTGTGTCCAACAACTTGAACGTTGCTAGGTTTAGAAGCATCCAGTGGTTTATCAAGGTCAGTACGTTTAAAATAATCATGATAATGAGCTAACTAAGATATTGTACTTTTTACGACATGGTGCTTAAGTTGTTTTCTTTTGTTGTATAAGCAATGCATTATATACACAACTGATTATTAGCAAACTTATCAATTCGAATTTCGTTCATAGAGATTAAGTTTTCTCTCTATTATCATATTGATTTAATTGTGCTTCCTGCAGTGCCGAAGTCGGTTTAATCTCTCCTTTGGAACTGTCTTCTATGCTACAAACTACCTCGATCGTTTCATATCAATGAATCAGTACTGTAATATTGTAAGAAAATAATACACTGCAAATAAAACTCTCATTTTCTGGGTACTATTTTTTTTTTATTTCTCCTCCAGTACTTGATAGTGGACCTATATATATGTATAACATTGAACGTTGTAATTTTTTAGGAATGGAAATACTGGATGGTTGAGTTGTTGTCTATTGCCTGCTTGTCCATTGCCTCCAAGTTTATAGACACCACTACTCCTACATTGCATGAAATCAATCAGGTTTGTCTAGAAGTTATTAGTCACTTGATCTTATATTAGAAATCTGAATGTGTTTATATATATAATGTAGTTTCTGTATTGTTATGAGGTGAATATATATATATATATATATATATATATATATATATATATAATTGATCACCAATATGATTAATATATTTATATATATGTACGTTTATTGATGATCAGATAGAGGATATGGAGCACTTGTTTGAGGTAAGTACGATTCAGAGAATGGAGTTGAAGGTGTTGGAGGCATTAGACTGGCGCCTTACTTGTAACACTCCTCATTCTTATGTTCAACTCTTTATTCCTAACCTCCAATACCTCACTTTGGATCATTTTCATCAACAACAAAGTATTATAACCCAACTCTTTTACTTGCTTCTCGGAGCCATTTCAGGTATATTATACACACAAACACGTACAGTCACATGCATATATGGTTATAATAACCTTATTTTGTCCTAAGTGAGAGAGATTTTAGTTGGTTCATATTTGGAAAATGAATGTGGTTTACTTACTCCTATATCATACATACACAAACGTATACGCGTTCAGATAATAAACATATATATGTACCTTTATCATATAAAGTTTCTCTGATTATGTATTGACACCAAATTAAATTAATAACCCCACATGCAGATACGAAACTGGTGGAGTTTAGGCCAAGTGTGATTGCCGTATCGGCTCTCTGGTGTTGCCTAGATGGGTTCCTTTCAACATCAGCCAGTGCCAATCACGACTCTTGCCTTACTGGCTTCTTTGACAAAGATCAAAAGGTATAATTAATGCAACACAAACGTATGAATACACACACACACACACACACACACAGACACCGATATATCGTCTCTACATTAATGTATACTGTTTTATTGATAATCGATTCGTCAATTTGGTTTAGGATGATTTGGTGAGGTGCCATAAGATCATGATGGAAATGCATTGGATTAATGGTACATTATACAAGTTAGAAGCTGATGGAGAGTACCAACATATTTATGGCTGCACTTCAAGTCCCACCACAGTGTTGTTGAAGGAGCGTAATAGCATACGTGATTTCAGTGTTGATCTCTCTCCTTCCAGAAACATCCTCCAAGATATAAATCTTGCATCAAAATTAAGGAATAAGCGGAGGAGTCCTCATGAAGAGGAAATGCAATGATTTCTATTTAGAAACTTAAACATAGAATATAAATACACATATATAAAACAATATTGGTCTCAGAACCATTTTTGTTTGCCATTGTTGCACCATATGCAAAGTTAGCATATGCATGTGATATATCCGCTCCAGCAATAGAAACGAAAAATGAAGAGACAAAACTTTTAAATCTACTGCTCCCTTTAAAAGCTTAACGAACATTTAGAACGTAGTGGTATCGCTTTTAAGGAATTTAGATTGAATAATACATTATTAGTTTTAACTAAGTGCTATATGTTAGTATATATGTATATATATATATATATATATATATATATATATATATATGCACAAAGTGATATATTAAATATAAGAGTAATGCTAAATATTTCAAAATTGTGTCTTAAAGTTTTAACACTAGAACACGTGTATGATTAAATATTTAGTTTTAGTATTAGAAAGAATATAATAATTACAAGCACTCCACGTCAAATGCTAACTATTTAATTTCTAGCATTTAAATCACTTTCAATAAGGTAATGTGGTTTTCCAGGCCTCTTGGCGTGGCCTTGTAAGTTGTAACCATGCAGGGCGGTCCGAATAGGCTCTTTTTCTTGTAATGACATGAGCATTTTGCCCTAAATGGCCACTCTAAACTTAAACTTCTTCGGCTCATCTATGAATTTTTGTGTGTAATTTGTCATCATCTAAACTGGTTTTTTGGTTTTCCTTTTCTTTTTATTTTTAAAAAACTCTGATGATTTTTTTCAACCGTGATAAGAAATAGTAGTGTTTCAAGATGTTTCTGTTTAGTTTTATTGTTACTATTTTTGGTTTAAACCAAAGTAGGGGTGCTCATCAGCGGAAATCTAACCTATTTTAAGGATATTTTCATGCAATCCAATTATAGGTCAGTTTTGAAAAATATATATTCAATTTAATCTAATTTGAGTATAAAATTCGATCTAATCCAATCTAATTAGTAATTAGATTGGATCCATTTTGTGTAATCGATTACGGGCCTTCGTAGGCTTTTTCAGGATCAATATTTTAACCAAAATTTGGTACTATTGGACCTAGCAATGTTCATATTCATGATAAAAATAAATTCACGAACATTAATGAAAACTTCATCCAGTATTACTGTCCTCTTTCAAGACTTTCATTCTCAAGAAAAATTGGTTCAAGCATTTCTTTACACGTTTGAAGTCATCTGCGGTACACCAAGACATTTATCAACTTAAAAAGTAAGATATACTCTTAACAGACAATATAAAAAAGAACAAGACATTTGATTAAAATGAAATGTCAAAAGTTCCACTGCCTGTAAAACATATCCATCCAAATCATCACACAAATCACTAAAGAAAAACAAAAGAAAAAAAAATCAAATAATCGAAAAGAAAAGTAACAAACACTAAGATAATTAAAAGAAAAGGCAAAAAAAGAAAAAATTGATCATCATACAAATCATTAAGGAAAAACCAAATCAAACAAAGGAAAAGCAAAGAAACAAAACTAATGAAAAGAAAAGCAAAGCAAAGAAACAAAACTAAGGAAAAGAAAAGCAGTGAAAACTAAAAATCTCGAGTAGACAAGGAAATCATGCCTAAGTTTGATAATCAGAAAAATATGGTAGATGCGAACATACCTAGAAGAACTTGAATATGTGAGGATTTGAGGAACTGAGAGAGACGATAATAGTGAGAGACTGAGAGTCTAAATCTGAAATATATATGGGATTGCTGGTAGTGTAAAACCCCTTGTTTTTCATAAGGGTATTTTAGTCATTTGATCATTATTTAAAAAAATATATAATGATTAAAAAAACAAATTTAGACTTGATTGAAAAGGTTTTATGAATCTATGGGCTAAATTATAATTTTTTTTAAGGACTTAAGTGTAGAGATTTTTGGACCAAAGATTTAGTTGAAAAATCTGAGGCTCATTTATTGATTATCACGTGGGCTTCTTCTTTCTCTTAGCTCACTCTCTCTCTTTTTCCACCCGACTCTCTCTCTCTCTCAGTTCTCTCTCTTTGACTGGCAAAATGCTGATTTCTGGTGAAAGTCCAACGAAGTCCTTCTGAACGTCGATGGGGGCTACTACTGGTCATAAACAAAAGCCTAGCCTCAGACAAACTGTGTGTCACCAGTCCCTGCCTCGTTGGAGCTCTCTATCGTCGGAAAAATCGAAATATACCACAACTTCTGAAGCTCGCCAGCGCCGATTCTAGCGTTTTTTCACCGTGAAACTGATCGGGTTCAACTTGTCTCGTCACGATCTTTCACGTGACATATATTCCCTGACTTAATATTGTCCGGATTGAATTTTTTCATTTTTGTCAATTTTGGGCTATTTTAATTTTATACTTAAATTTTCAATCCGACCATTAGATCGTAAAATAAATCTCATATTTATCATGTATTCATGAAAAAAAAAAAATTTTATATGTATATTGACTATATTTGATGATGGACGTGAAAATCTAAATCTAACAACTTAGATTGTTACATGTCGTGGGTCTGAATTCGGCCTTAGCCCGAAATGGTCAAATTATAAGTCTAACCTAGCGTTTTTAGGTTCTTTGAATTCAGTCGTAAAATCTGTTTCACGATCTGAAACTCTGATTGAAAATCGAGTTTTCAAACCTATCGATCAAAAAGTTCAAAAACGATGCTCGATCCTCCAAACGACACCTAAACGATGCCAAACTTTCTTCATAGCTCTGTAATGCTATTTGGATACTCAATTGAGGTAGAGATTCTATTACTTGATTTTTAAATTGGTTTAATTTTGATTTTTACATATTTTGAATACATATAGAATTTTGTGAAATAATTCTTAAAAATGTGATTTATATCTATTTTGACCTAATTTGAGATATAAACTGCTTGGGAGGTATGTCACACTGGTTAGCGTGTCATATATACTATTTTGAACTATTTTTTACAAGAAATTGGATTTTTAGATTTTGATCAAAAATGGCTATTATAATACCGAAATTTTTAGAAAATCTCAAACGAATTGAAAATTCAGTTTTGAGGACTAAAAGTGGTTTGATTAAAGAATATTGCATAGTTATTTTGAGATTTTGTGGAAATGGTGCATATCCTTATTCTATCATTCATATAGCATTTGTATGCATTCACATACTTACGTGGCCATCGGACTTACGGTATCCCACATTAGGTGCTCGAACTTACGATCGCTTTATTAGGTAGCTCAAACTTACGAGTGATTCACTAGGACACTTTAGACACTATAATTATATACACGGTTATACGTTGGCTTGAATAGATATGTATTGGTATTAGTGAACGATTTACAATGGTTTGGAATATTTGAACTATTGGATTGTGATTTCCACTTGGATTCTGTGAACTATTTTTGAATGAACTATTAATCATGTAAGACCTTCAAAGTGAGCATATTTCTTATGTATAAAAACTTGTAATTGAATATCTATTAAGCATTCATGTGCTCACCCCCTACTTCCTCCCACTTTCAGATGATTTATTTTGGAGTAAATATCTTGGTGGCTTGACAAGCTTATTTGGTATAAGAATGTTGTTTCCTACCTTTTCTTTGGTTGGTCCCTACTCCGTATCATCTTTATTTTCTTTATCAAATTTATTTAGCCAATACTAGTGTATTTATTAAGTAGATGTATAAGGATAATATTGTTATTTAATTGAGTATTTAGAAATAAAAATGATTTTATGAAAATATTTGGACATTGAACCTAAGATTTTAATTTGATTCATTTTACTAAAGTTTATGAATTTACAAATTTTCCCAGACTATTAATTAGAATTTCCTATAAACTTTAAGTGAAATATTTTCTCAAAAAATCTATATTAATTAAAGATTTCCTTAATTTGAATTTTATTTATTTTTAAGGACTAAAATATAAAATTTCAAGTATCAAATATTCTGGAATTTTGAAAAATCAATATTTATCACTATTTCATCGTAAAATTACTAAAAATTATGAGCTTAGATTTCCAGTCATGACAGATAAGATCTTTTTTCTTTCCAATCTAGTATGATACTGTTTATATTAAACTTGCACTTAGCTAATAAAAATAAAACGTGTACACACAAATATATAATATATATATATATATATATACACGTTAACATATAATATACCAAGTTGGATTGCTTCAGTTGTAATTGGATTTTTCACATTATAGATCTGCTAACGGAAATCATCCAATTAAAATCTAGTTTTTAAAATCCAATCCAACTCAATCCACTAGTAATTGGGTATCTAATTTTTTTATAATTTGATTGGATTGGACCGGTTATCAGATTAAATCGAAATTTTGGCACCCCTGCTTGTAAGGTCTAAAATGTTCTGGTTATATTTGTCCATGTAATACTTGAGCCGAGAGGACGCAGGACGCGGAAGAGTAAGTAAATGTGCATGGTGCCTTTGCCAACTGCCAAACGTGGAAATAACTCTGGTAAATAATCCTTCGTCTAAATCCGAAAATATGAGCTGTACAACATGGCTGTATTGTTCCCGTGGGCCACGCAATCCCAAGTACGTAGAACTGAACAAAACACCCAAAATCTCTTGACTCGTATATGGTCTCATCCCAAGGAACGGGACCCAGCGAAAATATGTGCGATAGAAGCTTCAACGTGGCGTAATCTGAGCCCCAAGGCCAAGGTTGTGTAATGTACGGAATATTCTACATCTGTTAACTCTGTGGCTGAGAAGATAAGGTGGTTTTAACAGTAGAGACCTCTATGCTTTTCTTGAACTGACCCAGAAAGAAAAAAATCCTAAAATAAACATGGCAACTTCAAAGGTTTCGTTTCTGGTACCAGCTAGAGTCTTGACAGAGATTAATCAGACTCCAAAACTATTTTTGGGTAATGCTAATTTGGGTTGCACAACGTCAAAGAAGCCAGTCTCCACTAAGTTCGGGGTACAAGCTCTAAAGCTTCCTGCTGGAGTATGTTCCTATTTCCTACACTGGATATTTTTTTTCTTTTTTTCTTTGATGATATTTGTTGAGTTTTATGTAAGATGTAAGAACAAGGGTATGGATATCATCAGGTGGTAGAGCCAAAAGTAGAGCCAAAATTCAAGCCTCCATTTCTTGGATTCACCAATGTTGCTGAAACATGGAATTCTAGAGCTTGTATGATTGGTCTTATTGGGACTTTCATTGCAGAACTGGTCAGTCATTTTTCTGTTTTTTTTTTTTAACTCCTTTCAGTTTGCCGAGTTTTCTAATTTTTCCTTATGAAATGTGTTGCTCTTTTCAGATATTGAACAAGGGAATACTGCAGGTGATAGGAGTGGATGTCGGAAAAGGTCTTGATCTTCCTTTGTGAGTGAGTGAGTGTACCTGATGTAACTTCAGTAATGAGGGTCCTTCATTTGCTTCAAAAACTGTGTTTTAAACGAAATAGTAATTTATGCTAAATACACGACTCCTGTATTTTGTGAATTACATTACAGTGATTGCAGACTGCAATAGACATCCTTTTTGTATGGTTATATTTTCCCTCTAGATGTCCAAGTCGTTAGCAGGGTCACTTCTCAAAAACGGATTAATTATTGATCCATCGACCCAAAAAGTAGATGATCTGAGTTCTAAGATGAGTTTTCTGAATAAAATTACTCTGAAAAATTTATTGAATCTGGGCTAAGCACCTGAACCAAATAACTATAATATCAAAATTCATATTTCCACTTTTTTCGTAAGGTGAAAAATTCGAACATCATATCATCATACCCTCGTACAAAACAACATTGAAAATCCCTCAGAATTTAGTTTGTCACTCATTTTATTTAGCACTGGTTCCCAGGGGTTTCTCTAACAAAACTAAAGCTGTTAGTACATTTGCAGCATACATTTATACATGGCATTAAACTGTCATACTACTGTACTATGATCTCACATGACGCAAAAGTTGAGCTAAAGAGGAGTTTTGGGAGGGGGGAGGCGCAAGGTGGTTTAGAACTGGAAGTGAATGAAACTACAGAGCCCTGCTAATTCGAGTATCGATAACCAGCGTTTTGGAAGATGGTTCAGACATTTCTAGTGCATCTGCCAATGAGAGCCGGCGGTTTCTCCATGCAGCCTCTGCCCAAGTCTTCATTTTCTCTCCTTGATCCTTTCTGTTCTGTTGGACACAAAGTGCTTCGGCATAGCCACCTATATAATAAGATACACTCTATGAATTCAGTAGAAAGAAACTGGAAAAAGAAAAAAGAATACAAGGACTCTTTGAGAGTCGACATGGCATACTGACACAACGGTATAACCAACTATTCGCATATGGTGTAGAAAGACCATTGTAACTTAAGTTGTTTTAGGGGTATACCAATATTAAACCCCTTGCCTCTACAATAAATACATAATAATCTTGTTTCTACACTGCAAAAGTCACATTACTTCTCTTAAATGGAGAACAATCTAATTTTTACAGCGCCTCAGCATGTATGCAGCAGGAGAATACCACCAGTAAAACTTACGGTAGTCTTTTTGATCATCAAGTCAAATATAATTTCTAATACGTTTACAATTCAAATCCTCTATGAGAGCCATTTTAAATGCTTGTTATTACCTCTAGCAAGGGCCATAATATCACTTCTCGCTACCTTTGCTCCTGCACCTACAGAATCCAGAAAATAAAATCACCCATACAATAATAAGCCAGTTATTTAATGGTTCAAGGAGGGAAAAGAGAAAAGTAATCTCTCGTACCTTCAGTTTCCAATGGTGGAGCTTTCAGCAACTCTATTGCCCTTCTATAAAGTCCCTGTAAGTGACAGTTTTAGGGGGGAAACCATCAATAGAAGAAATTGTCGTAGAAACTAAATAAAAGCTGAAACAATAGATGTTTGTGTGAGGAATGTAAAGCCCTGAAACCAAGATTTTAAACATAACAAACAATGGGACAAGCAAAAGCAATTTAAAATATATGCAAGACTCAAATGAACTAGTTCCAGATTTCCAGCACCAAGTTGTCTGAGAATTACGTCGCTAAAGCAAATTAGTTAGATTTAAGTCTTGGTCAAGTTGAGAACCCAAAATGCATTCCACCATAATCTATCTATTAGGCATTCAAGACCTGCACCAAAATGACTATAGAAATTAACAATTTCTATATATTAAGAAACATGGACAATTAACAACCAACTAAATTGATCTGTACGTGCTACCTTAAGGTGAAAAAGTATCAAAAGATCCAATAATTTGAATGCCAGATGTAGAAATCTTCTGTTTGCTCAATAATCAGACAATTACTATGAGAAGATTCTAACCTCTTGAATCAAAAGAGAACTTGAATGATCGTGCATTGCTTTCCGCCGAAACATGAGAGCGATGCAGGTTAAGACAACCCCAACCTTTGGATGATGAGAACCTTTGTAAGAAGAAACATGAGCACAGAAGATAGATTCATATTATTCAGTGTTGAGAAACCAGCAAAAATTTTAGATTCGTATTATTCCATGTTGAGAAACCAGCAAAATTTTAGTACTCGAATATCATAATGAAATATCAAAGCAATACAAACAAAATTTACCAAAATGTTCCTCTGTGTTGATTAAAGCTTTAGTCAATATCTCCTCTGCATCAACAAAGTTCCTAAAAGTATGCAAGTGAAACTTATGGCATAAGGGTATCGAGCTAGAAAACAGATGTGAACCAGTGTAGACGAACTATAAAAAGTTACCCAAGCTGTGCTTCAAGCTGTCCCAAAGCACATGTGGCAGCCAACAAAACCTCCTCTAAGGACGTATTACAAGCAGCTACAGAATTTGAGTTGCTGAAGTCTTTATTCTCAGATAATTGTTTAATAACACGCTGGTATAACTCCTTTGCCGATGAAAAGTTTTGTCTTGTATGCAAGAATTCTCCACAGGACAGAGTAGCACCACCTATTTCACTAAACGAATTACAGGCTGCGGAAAAACTTGTTTTGCAATATGCAAACTGTGGTATTGTTCTAAGCTATATCACACTTGACACGAGCATATCCTTTTTTTTCAAATCGCACTTGTCATTCTTTTTCTTTCTTTTTATTTGGCACACCATTGAAGCAAAAGCTATTGTACATAGGCAACTAGTAACAAGTGGTATCTCTTTAACTATACATCTCAAGAATTAAGATGCACAATGGTGATTGGTGAATCCCTAAAAATTAATACTATTGACAGCTTCTGGCCTTTAGAGATCAAGTAAATCTTTTGAATATGATTGTTACGACCTTTAGTAGCTCATGCTGATTATTCTTAACACTCCCCTCAACATCGAATTTCTTTAAAGTTGTCATATAAAGAGAATTCAATTTAAAGAGGAAGTGTTAAGAATAAACAATAATGACTTTGAAAGGACAAAGAGCCACGTGTAAAAGGTTTACTAGCACTATAGTCTATTTCTAGGGTCACAGCAATCAATGGCCAAAGTAAATGTTAGAAATAAGTACCAACATTGGTGGTGTGACGAAAAATAGAAAGTAAAACTGTTAAAATGAGTGAAGTGAAACTGCAAATACTAGTACAATTAGAGCAAAGAATGCAAGAAATGCAGTGAAGAGTAATCTAGCAAGTGAAAGAAATAAGTACCAACATTGGTGGTGTGATGAAAAATAGAGAGTAAAATTGTTAAAATGAGTGAAGTGACACTGCGAATACTAGTACAATTAGGGCAAAGAATGCAAGAAATGCGGTGCCAATACAAAGCTAACACAGCTTTCGTAAACGGTTATACATTAGGAGTAATAGGTATATATATTATAGCTTGTGTAGAGTATGTAAAGTAGACAGTAATGGGACAACGCCTTTGGTATTCTGTTTTTATTACTTTAGTATATGCTAGTTTTAGAAAAATCACATACATTTGGAAATGAATTATAAAAAAAACACACAAAAACATGAGGCTTGAGTCAATTAATTACCAAGATTTGTGCTCATCTTGCGAGGTTAATGTGTGTATTTAAATTTTTCTGGGGTCATAAATTTCTTCAAGTATTGGTGCACTTATTAAAATGGACTTCATCACGTGTTCCAGCTGTACACAATGACCCAGGAAATGAACCTCACCAGTTAATCCTATGCAATCCTCGGGTACTTGGAAGAAAGACTCGGCTGTAGAGAACCAAATAAAATCTAGTTATCTATGTATCAAAGACATGACAGTATAAAAGGAAAACATCTATTCCAGTGTTAGCTGTACCTGACTGAATATTGCCATGGACAAGCTCAACCAGCCCTTTTACTGCATTAGCACGAGCACGTACGATCTCACCATCTCCCCCATTAAATTTAGTTTCATTTTCTCTCAAGATTTCTAAGCATTTATCTGCGAGCACTGATGAAGTATCATCCTATATAGGGAGAATCATCTCCATGAATCCAAATTATATATATAATCAAAAGGAACATCTCTGTGGAGATTTACCTGGCCCAACTCTAAGTAGAGTCCAACAAGAGCTTCCATTGCAGCAACTTTACAAAATCCAGATAGATTTATCAGTCACCCATACAAAAACCCAAAAAAAAAAAAAAAAGAATTGGACGAAGATACAAATTTTTACCTCTAAGGTCAATAGAAGAGAAGCCCGATTCTTGAACTTCCTTGAGTTTTTCTATTGCCTCATCAAACTTTTCTCTGAGAAAGATATTCAATAAATATGAGTTGATATACAAAATTAAAATATGAGAACTGGGATTTGCAACTAATAATCTTATAAAATGAATCAAAATGCGACCTTTCAGACAACAATGTAGACATGGCCAGTAAGACCAATCCCCTGAAATCGTCGCCATCAGAGGCTTGCCCTTCACGTGGCTGAGTCGAAAGGCACTGTTCAAGCACAAGAAGACCTTGTCCGTACGAATCATCTACATTTGCACATACCCAACAAATAATAAAAAATAAAAAATAAAAAAATGGGAAGAGTAAGAAGTCCAAGTGTTGAAGATGGAAACGCCGTGAGTAACCTGATTTCTGAGACCTGGCATGAGAGAGTGCGTAGTTGATCATCTGAATAGCAACTGGGTTCGAGTTTGAGCCTTTGATTCCACCGTGGAGTAATCTCAACGGCGGAGACCGCTCCAAAACAGAGGATCGAAACCCAAAGGAGGAAGGTCCAAGCTTGGCGGTTCGAGCAGTTGCTGCTGCTCTTGATAGCTTCGCTACGGTGTTCATTATTCTCTTGGCGCTGTTTGTTTCAA